>JAECUM010003198.1:0-22866 GCA_016617855.1 Megalonaias nervosa | reverse complement strand
AGTTTTGTTTGCTTGCAGAAGGGATGCTTACATGGCAATACTATGTTTTCAAAAAAAACCAAACTGTTTTGCATTTGTGGCATGGTTATAACTTTGGGAAAGATGACAATACTATACAAGAATTAAGAATTGTTTGGACTGGACAGGCAGTGGCCAGGACTCCCACCTCCATGAGTCTCTCTATCTATAGGAGAAATAGGCTAGTGGTAACATGACATCACAGGGCGGAAGTCTTCGAAGCTGTAGTCAATGAACCGGTTAAAGAATTCCAAGATGAACTCAACGACCACACGTTCGAGACCAGTGCGAACCATACAGTAACATGGCTGTCGGTTGTGGTCTACAGCCTGGAGGGGAATGGGATCCACCAGAGTGCAACTGCACATGATACGCCAGGGGTGACGAAATGACAATGAATAGACTTTTTATATCGCATCATTGTTATCCTAGGTTACCAATAACCTCACCATCCGATGTACACCAGGAATGAAGTAATAACTATGCTACTGGCGCAACCACCATCAATGTACGGGCAAGATATAGCATCTACACTGGAATGTGGAACATTAAGACTAGTAGCGACATTCGAGGAGATAATCCATGGGATCGCAAGCTCCCAATGGCACATACTTGGATTCTGTGATATGTGCCAGAAGAATGTAGAAGAAATCAACTTATGAAGGACATGGGCATCTGTGAGAATGAGTACAAGCATAAGCATGAAGTCAGATTAATGTTACATAAAGACATTGCCAGTGCAATAATGTGTTGCCGACCAGTTTCCAACAAGACGATTACCATCCGATTGAGGGCATCTCCCTTCAACATCACCATATTTGATGACGAGAAAGTGGATGTGTTTTACGACCAGGTTCAAACTTCCGTTAAACAGACACCCAAGAAGAATAGCGTATTTATTGAAGGAGACTGGAATGCCAATGTTGCAGAAGACACACAGGCAGACTGGCGGGAAGTCTATGATATATACTATAATGAACATACGAATGAGAGGGGACTCAAGCTCCTTGACTTCCCCATCTACACTAACCCAGCGCTAATGAACAGCCATAAATTATCTAGAAGAGGCATATTTCAGACGGAAAACTTCACGACTGGATTCAGCACATCTTGCTGAGGAATCACGTCCGGTCTAGGGTTAACATTGCCATAACACGTAGCTTCCCAGTAGTTTACATTGGCAGCAATCATGACCTGCTGAAGACGACTGATAAGCTAGGATCAACTTTGAACTTTAAAAGCTTAAAGATCCAAATGTTGCTCAAGCGTTTGAGGCAGCAATAGGCAAAACGATACACTGCTCACAATTCTTTGTTCTGAGGATATCAACTTAGACTTCTTGATCACTACCTGCACCACGGCAGTAATAGGCATTGCCAGCGAGATGCTTGGCAAGTGGGGTACTCACAACAATCTGCAACAAATATCTGGCAAACACTAGAATGACCCTCCCTATGGACCCAGTCTCTGATCGTCACTCTTCCTTTTAGAAAGGCAATCTGCAGCTGTGCAAGAAGTACCAAACGATCAGCCTCATAAGTCATCCAAGCAAGGTTATGCTTAAACGAATCCCCAACAGACTGATACCTCAAGCCGAGCACACCATTCCTGAGGCACAGACAGGTTTCAGAGAATGAAGTGGCACTGTATAACGGTTCTTCGAATCTTAGACTCTTCTGTGAACAAAAATATCTGCACCATCGAAAAGACCTCTATCATTACTTGACTGACTTCCAGAAGTCTTTGGACACGGTATGGAAGGCAACCTTATGGGCCACATAAACGCAACATAAATGCAAAATTAATAAAAACCTAGAACACCTGTATAACAAGGCAACTAGCGCAGTTCTCGTCATTGACAAAATCGGGTATTGGATCATAACCACGGTCGGAGACTGACAATGGTGCCATCTCTCACCCACTCTCTTCAACATCTACCTGGAAAGAATCATGTCTGAATCCTTGATGCCCTGGAACACCATGTGGGTAGAATTATTGCTTGAGGCAGAACAATCTCCAACCTGCGCTTTGCTTATGATACAGATGGCTTAGCAGGAGATATTCAAGAACAGGAAAAGTTAGTAAACCGTTTTAAACGAGAAGCACTAAGATATGGGATGGAGATCAGCACTAAAAAGACCTAGATAATGACAAACAAACATTGTGGCATCCAAAACGAAATAAGAGTGAATGGACAGAAGCTCAACAAATTTATAAGCTTCAATTACCGCCTCTGATGAAGGTTCGAAACTAATGTTCTTTACTGGGTTGTCCCGACAACAATTATTCTAGCTAGGCTGAAGAATATTCGGAAGGACAGCAACATTACGTTCGGGTACAAGATGCAATTGTGACATAGGAAGATCTGCTCACCACCGTAAAGACAGGTAATCTAAGATGGTATGTCACATCTCACGCTCATCTGGCCTGACAAATGCAATCCTACAGGGCGCAATGAGAGGGAAGAGAAAACGAAGCAGACGGAAGAAGAGATTGGAAGATAACATCAAATAGTGGACAGGCGTGGACTTTGCAAAATCCCAAAGATCATTGGAGAACAGGGCACAATGAAGAGATATCTCTAAGGTCATCAGTGGCGTCCCTACGACGAGCCAGCTTAAGGAAGAAATGATAAAGTGAAATAATGATGCTGATAAATGCCCAAGAGAAAGAGGAAGTCAGCTCTTTGGAATCGGATTAGATAATGCTATCATACAGTTTGAAAGACTGATGTATTGAATTAGTGTTCTATGTTGAGGTATTGTAGATGTCCTCTTTTAAAGCTTTTCATTGTGAGATACTAGTTTATTTTAGATCATGAAGCCGTAGTAGCTCAGTTGGTAGAGTGTCTGACTCGCAATTGAATGATCAGAGTTTCAACTCCATGATAGGCTGCTTCGGTGTGTCATTTGGAAAGTCACTTAGCTAACAATTATTGTTGCATGATATAGCCAATAATATGCTAAAATTGACGTAAAACCCACATACATCATACACAATTTGGTCAGTTTTCATGCTATGTTATGCAATGTAATGTATCGTGTCTACTCACCTTGGATATTTAAAGGACACAATGGAAAGATAAATAATATGTATGTCCTCAAACATACATGTCTACTCTAAACAAAGCAATATACTCTACACAAATATAGACTTTGTACATATGCTATAACATTTTCGAAAACACAGCTAACACCTTAATCAATAATGGGTGAAGAGGTGTTCCAAGTGTGCTCTATGTAGTGGAGTCTTCTAAATCACATTTAAAATTATATTTATAAGTCCAATATAAGACGAAGACTGACACAAAACAAAACAAAAACGAAAAATCTCGCCCTGTTCATTCACAAAGTTTTCTTTGAAATAGCGTTTCTCTCAATAAAACAACTGATTGTAGACTATGCGTGAAAATGAAATTATGTTGGATGCATGAATAAATTAGGGTCTGATCTAGACGACAGACCTTCTCAACCCCACAAACCACTCCTGATCTAGAGAACAGACCTTCTCAACCAGTTCACTCCCTCCGCGCTTTGGAAAGTTCACAGTGAGAGGGAAATACATGATAACGTTTAATATACTTATCTTTCGGTGGAGTGTATACAATTATCACTGTTTCTCCGCCTATCTCTCCGTCTATTCAAAACTCTTTATAGTGGTTTTTTATTCCTTTTTGGCACGTTAACTTTAGTTTTCGGCATCTACAGTGACCAAAATTAAGAATGGCGACACATCCATTGTCTTCGTGCTACTTGCGTTTTCCACAGTGATCTTCCCGAGCGTTGTGTTCAAAAAGCTATCCGGAGGGTTTCATGCCTCTTCTGGCAAGGATACCTCCACCGTTGTCTAGTAGGCCATTTCTTCCTCGGCTACGATCTCTTACAACGCCTATCTCGATTGTGTCAATGGTGCTCTATGCACGCGGTCGGGGATATATACTACTTTGTCTGCAGGTTTGGTTCGTTTAGGATAGAAGATATGTGCCCAAGCAAAGCATGCTTTTTGGTTGGTCTAGGAGCTGAGTCTGTTCGAACGTTCTTCCCATGTCCGTTTTTGTCGTCCTAAAGACAGTATGTACTATGTCGGAATTTCGGACTTGCGTTTGTCGAGGTGGATGGCTCCCATAGCTTACTTGGCGGACCCCGTCTAGCCGTTCGTCTATATCGTCTTTCAAATGATATATACAACGTATCACTTTGATAGGTACCCAAATCCTTACAGGCCCTCTTACTGGCTAGAATTCCATTTCTTAAAAGTTTATTCGGACTGTTTCTTGCTTTGCTATGGCTCTCGTTCTGCCCGGATACCTCTGGAGCACTGTATTTTGCTACAACAACATTTCTATAATTGATTGTCGAGTTGCTTGCCTTCTTTTAGTTGTCGAACTTATTTTCCTAATTGTGGGGTCTCAATATTTTCTACAAGGACACGTATCTAATGGGCTGTTGAGTCTACCGCATAGTTTTAGATGTGGGGACATTGTGGTACGTGTGTTGGCGCCTCGCTAATTGTGGTGCGTGAGCTGGTCCTTATGAGCTCTATGTAGCCGGGTCCAAACGATGCCAGGGTTACTCTGTGGGAGGTGGTTTGCGGGCTAGCTTCTTGTCATGGGAAGCTTTGTGTGGTATCCGATTGTTCTACGAGTTCTAGAAACCTCTTGGAGGCCTCGATGAAAAACAAAAGTGCTTGTCCTGACCAATTTTCCCATTATAAATTTAGCCTGCTATGGCGGCCCTGGTGGATTGCTATGTATGCTATGTTACCTACCGTATTTCTAATTTTGTCTTTATGGTCGTTTCTGGTTAGGAATAAATGTGCTTTTGTTCCAACGTTACTTTAATAGAGACGTTTGTCGCTTTGCGTGACCTGAGCTTAGGATGATCTTCGCTAAAGACCTTGCTGAAGTGTCGTCGGATACTAGACAGCCATCCCAACAACAAGTACATTATTGATGCATTATACTTTATAATTTATAACCGATATTTGCTTTTGATTACTTTTGCTTTGTTAAAAACACAGACCACATCTTGTTAGTTAATAACATGTTTTTCAACAGGCATTTAATGCTTCAGAGAAGAAATAATTGGTTTTCACATGTGTAGGTAGGACATGCTACCAGGTATACACATATGTAATCGTGTATTTAGGTCTAATGTACTCTCGAATTTTTTGTGATCAATTAACATATTTTTCGCTTTGTGGTATGGAACTAAGAAACTGTATAAAGCTGCAAAATTTAAGGCCACATGTATTGGATTATGAAGTAAATGATTGTGCATATGTGTGTGAAGTTGTGTGCCAGTGTAAATCTGGAATATCGGCGAGAGTAGACACCAATATACCGGTGACACACTTCGATACAAGGACGTCCCCTTTTGTGTTAGCGTCAAAAACAGATTGCCCAAACCTCATGTAGTTATACCAAAACAAAATTGTGCTGAGCGTTACAGATCATGTCCTCGTTTGGTCAGTATTTCTTTTTAATTGTACTATACATAACAATACACACATCTCAGATGCATCAGTCCAAAAACGGAGTAAATAAGAAATAACATGATTCAGATTAGGTATGCAAGCACAGACAAATATGTATCAGATATTTCTCTTTAACAGAATAAAGAAGATCGATTATGTTTTTTAAAGAAAATATTGATACATTGAAATTAAAGCTGATAATTTAGCATATAGTTCATTAAGAAAACGGTGATTGGATATCTGTCTAACACATGGACTACTTTAAATATTAATTTGGATATTTTTTAGAAGAAATTTCTAAACGATATTGTTATATTTTCTTCTCATTGTTTTCTACTTGAACGTCAGAAACAAATTTCAATATAAACAGCCATACACTTCCCTGCATGTACCCAGTCATGAAAAGGCTCAACAATATTGTAACTATATGTAACTGCTCACTGACAAGACGTTCCGTAATGTAAAGATTTCGTTCTACGGTGAGGTATTTATACAACTGCTCCTGTATTCGATGTGTCTACCTTAATGCTGCAAACATGTGTCAGTGTCACGGAATTATATAAATACCTTTATTTATTAAATACCTGTTCTCGGGTTTCGTTTTTTGTGTGCAACGATACCCGAGGGTAATTTATGTATATTGCACAATATTTCGAAACAGTGAGTTCGGTTCATCCTATGCCGCACGCGCGAAGTGCTTTCAATGGGAAAAACCGATTCATCAAGCACACAGACAATATAGGGCTACATTGTCTGTGTATAAATGCCTCACCGTAGAACGAAATCTTTACATTACGGAACGTCTTGTCAGTGAGCAGTCTACCTAAGGACAATATGGAACGTCTTATCAGTATTCATTTGGATACTTTGGATAACATTCGTAAAGATCTCACAGGTATACATTAGTTATATAATCTATTTACTAGTCTTGTATATTTGGACGTTATTTACATTGTACTAAATTTCACTTTGTTATCTAAAATAGTAGTATTATATTTGGAAAATAGTGGGCAGTTCTTCAACTCAAATGGAGGCACCCAAAACTAGCCTTAAACAAAGAGGGAAATTGAGAAACTATTTCCCAACACAAATTTAGCAAAATGAACAAGGAAGATTATTAGTGGCATATTGAGCACCAGGATGCCAAGTATTAGATCTGACTTGCTTCCAAGAGACGGAGAGGCCAAGACCAGCAGAGACACTGCAGTATTTATTTTCAAGGGGAACTAACTCGGAAAACATACAGGGCCTGCAAAATGGAGGGAGAGGCTTATACTTCCTGTTTGCTAAAGGGGATACGCCCTTGTACAAGAACAGACAATGGAAATCAAAGGAAAACAAGTGAGAATTTACTCTCCAATGCCTCTAATAAAAAATATAGGAGAAAAAACTGTAGAAATACACTCTACTGGATTACCACTGAAAATACCACTGAACGAATTAACTGCCAAAATAGAGAAGAAATTTGCAGTCAAAACCATAAGAGTCCAAATGGCAACATTCTGGGGCTTTCCAACAATAAACACGGGAGTGAGGATAATCACTCTAACTGAGACGGATGCGAACAGAATTCCACCCTTATTTTATGTGCTGGATTTTCCCATCAGGACATGATACTGAGGATGCCAACACCATAGAATATGCCATAAATGTGGGAACGTAGGGCATTTGCCAAGAGAATGCCCAAATCTGATGAACCAAGGCCAAGAGACAAATAAGCCTAACTCTAATGCTTCAGCAACAAAACGGAATACAGCAGAAGACAACAATGCCAAAGTAATAAGTGAAATCCCTGACCCTAATGAAGAGATCTCACAAGAGACACCACAGGAGACACCAGAAAAACCCCAACCTGAACAAGGTACATCAACAATATCTGACGATCAAAACATAAGTACAGAAAGTAACGCAAAACAAACTGAAAAATGGGAAGGTGCTAGCAAAACGAGTTCGGCAGAAAAGAAAAGAGAAAAAGCCAGAAACAGACAGAGACAAAAGAAAGAGAAAGAAATTAAATTAGTGGAGAAAGATACGGCACCATACTTTCTTCTAGAAGAACCGAATTTTGATGAAAAAAAAAACAAAAAAACGGAAGAAACTACAGAGAGTCAAACCTCACAGACCATAGAAGAAACCTTGAACTTAACAACAGTTCAAGCAAATGAAGAAAAAGAAGAAACCATGGACTTTGAGACGTCAAACCCCTCTTCCTCACTTAAGAGGAAAAGATCTGCCTCCACACCTAGAGAACATACCCCAAGGGAATCAGAAACAGAAACTGAGCTAACAGAAATGATAAAGGACATAAAAAGTGGAAGAGAGGAAAAACGAAGAACTTCTCTAACAAGGGAAAACCAGAAAAAAGTTATCAGTATCGAAGAATACAGAGCAAGAACTGCCCACTAAAAATAACTATTTTAAATTAATGAAATAGATTGAAAAATATAAGCTAATTTATGTTTGACTTTAAACTTTTAAACATATAACACGTTAAGATGGAGGGATTAAACCTTCGAATCTTACCTGTTACTATAAATGGAATTACAAATAGATAAAATAAAAAATGTGGCAACAAATTATGATATAATTTTAATACAAGAGACTCATGGGATGCCTGAACAATTAATAGAAGAACTAGAAGAAAAGCTTGATGCAGTAGTTCTAAAAAGTAACCACCCAACCAAATCGAAATCAGGGGTGACTACAATTATCAGGCAATCAGCCAAAGGATTAAACTTTGAAGCTCCAAATATCCCAAGAGAATTACAAGGAAGATTGCTACATATAAAACTAAATAACTACAATATTTTTAATATCTATGTACCAAGTGGAACTTTTATTCAAAAGAAAGTCGATTTTATAAAAAATGTAAACCACTATATTCAAGGCTTTATAGGAAATCCATGTATAATAGGTGGTGATTAAAACTGGATATCTTCAGATTTGGATAAAAGTGATAAACTTACAAAAAATGATAAAGAGTTAAAAAAATGGATAAATATTTTTTAAGAAACAAATAATTTAGAAGATATTTATAGATCGCTAAATGGAAATAAAAAAAGAATATACATTTACATACAGAGGAAATAAAGGAAGTAGATTAGATACATTTTACATATCTGAAAACCATATAAACGAAGCAAAAGCTTTGCACCATAATTATCAAATTGCAGACCATAAAGCCGTAGAACTAGTAATGAAAAAACAAATAAATGCAAATGGGGACAAGGATTATGGAAGATGAACAATACTCACCTGATGAACACCGAATATGTGAAAACTGTGCATGCTCACCTCGAGAAATTTAATAACAACAATGGAAATATACTAAAAGGATGGGAACAACTAAAACAAGAAATAAAAAGAATTACAAAATACTATAGTAGAATAAAGAAATTGCAGAATGATTGGATAAAAAATAAATACACTGAAGGTCAAAGTAAAAATAATTCAAATACTGTAAATGAGGAAAATTTTAGACAATGGAGCAATATTGAAAAAGAAAAAGCACAAGGGACAAAACTAAGGGCAGGGAAATTTGAAAATTTATATAAGAAGGGGAAGGGTCTATAAAAAAAATAGAAATAAAAAACGGGGAAAATAGAAAAATTGAATCTGAGTTAATAATATAATCAGTACAAATAAAAAAGAAATACTACAAGAAATTAAAACTTAATATGATAAAATATATAAACCTCAACATATTGAAGGGGAAAATATAGACAAATACCTACAACAAACTAAATATTATCAAATATCATCTAAAGAAAAAGAAGTGTGAATATTTTATTACAGGTAGTGAAATAATAAATGCAATACAAAGTTTAAAAAAGGGAAAATCACCAGGAGCAGATGGAATTACATCTGACTTCTATATTAAATTCCAAAATAAACTAGTAGATGGTCTGGAACTATTATTTAACATTATTTTACTAAAGGGGGAAATGCCAAAAAGTTTAAGAGAGGGGGTTATTGCTTTAATATACAAGGAGAAGGGAGACAGAGAAGATATAAAAAAAACTGAGACCAATTACACTGTTAAATACGGACTACAAATTTCTGAGTAAAATAATAACAAGTAGAGTAAGAGGGAGTATAAATAAAATAATTAATATAAATCAAAGCTGTGGAGGGAAGGGAAGAAAAATTTCAAATAATACTTTGTCAATTACATCCATAATAGAATTTTTAAAAAGTAAAGGACAAAAAGGAGTCATGTTCTTGTTCGATCAGGAAAAAGCTTTTGATCTAATAGAACATGACTTTATTTTTAGAACTTTAAAGAAATGTGGACATGGGCCCAATCTAATAAATTTAATAAAAGTGATGTACAATAAAATATTTTAAAGAGTAACAGTGAATGGGGCTTTAACGGAAAAAATTAAAATACAACGCTCAGTAAGGCAGGGATGCGCCCTATCTATGCTGCTATATGTAATAGCTATAGAATCCTTGAACATAAATATTAACAGTAATACTAATATTCAAGGAATACAAATACCAAATCTGAACTATGAATTCAAAACTATATTTCATGCAGATGACTGCACATGCCTAACCAGAGATGCTTACTCCTATAAGCATCTACAGGACGAATTCACAAAATTTGGCAAAGTCTCGGCCTCAGCTATAAATCACGATAAAACGGAAATTTTACTAATAGGCAACTGGAGAGGAAACCACAATGGGCTTCCACCAAATCTGATTAAAGAGCATGTAAAAGCATTAGGGATTATGTTTGGGACGAACTCACAAAAACTACTGTGAGTTAGTAAAAAAGATTGATTCTCAGATTGAAACTTGGAAATATACAAGATTAAACCTCATAGACCGAACACAGGTGGCTAAAACCTATTTATACAGCCAACTGAATTATGTAATAAACTCTGTTCACTTAACTGAAGCAATGATAGGAACGATTGAAAGAAAAATATTGAGCTATATTTGGAATAATACCATACATTATCTTAAGAAAAAACATATATGCAGACCTAAAGATAGAGGGAGATTAGCCCTGCCAAATCTAAGCATAAAACAAAAATCATTAATTTTAAATAGATTTAAACAATTAGACAATAATCCAAAATATCCGTGGGAAGTTGTATATATTTATAATTTCGGATATTTATGTAGATTTAATAATGAAAAATATACAAAAATAATAATAAATTGAGTAAACTCTTAGAACCACCAGGAACATATAGGAGAATAAAGTATATACTATACATATATAGAGATAACCAAAAAATTTGGGATTTAAACAATGATACTTATGTTACTTTATTAAATGCAACATTAAGTGATAAACAAGAAATAGAATTCAAACACCCTGAGCTAGACTGGACGACTATTTGGAAAAACTGGGCAGGTATAGGATCGGCTGCGATACAAAGTAGGCTGTTCCTGTATCTGCACGACAAATGGTTAACAGGAGAGTTAGCCTTTAAAAGGCACTTAACATTTTATATATCTAAATGTAGGTTATGCGGAAAATTTATAGATTCAAAAAATCACATGATTCTATTTAGTACCAAGACTAAACAGGAAAGACAGATACAAAGAAATAAAATTATAAATTTAAATGATAAACAACTTTTATATACTGATAAAATTCATGATAAAGTAACTTATAAAGAATTAATTGACTATATAAACAAAATAATGAAGATAAGAAGAGATTTAGATAATTGATTTGAATTTAAGTCTTTGTTTATAATAGTATATCTGTGGGATCTTTACACTCTATGCAACCAACAAAACAAACAAACACTGAAAAGGCTGCCCAGGGGATTCTAAGATGCGAGGCCAAAGCAACGGGACTCACGTGTGGTAGTACGGCTCGCACCGAATCGCCAAAGGGAGCCGAACAAGAACATTATGAAAACAGAAACACTTGCACGCAAATATAACACATCCTATCCATTACATTCTATATTCTCTTAACTATCTTTCCAAATATGCAGCATAGACTAAAATATAAAGATTATACAAGACCGAGAAATAAGGTTAAGACAAATGTGTCCAACTGAATTTCTCGAGTTAAACTGAATCTGGAATAAATTAAATAACTACTATAAAGATTTGACTATATGCCAGTCCAAACATTAACACAATATAGCATACATACATAATAGCACACACATATAGCACACATGGACAATACTGATCACCGGCAATGATCACTAACAATAAATAAACTCCAAGACCAGCCCGGGTTGAGGAGTATTTTACAACAGAATAGGAAAAATGGTGTATAAACCCTAAAACAAAAATTCATAAAAACGAAATTCTATAAAATTAATACAAATACCACACATATTAATAATACAGAAGAACATTAAAAAAAACCCTTTAAATTTTGGAACTAGGGGGTCTCCTCTATGATGGCAAGTCTGAGAGGGACCACACTGTAATGGAGCAAATTTTTCTCTCGATCTCTGTAGAACACATTTAGTTGAACGTGTACGATTAATTAGATTTATGTAGACCTGTGCGCGTTAAATCGCCATAATGCACGGATTGGTACAGTCTCTGTCACGAGTTTAGCGATTTTTGATTAAGGCTACGTTTGTTTAAACTGAACAAGGATAGGGGTCAACTTCTGATCGGTATGGAAAATTGTCATTTCTGAAAGTTACCAGGAATCAGTTGGGTAATCAATGTTTGTCAGGCGAACTGCATTGTCTTCAGCCTAGTTCAGGCGGGAACTATATTTCATCCAGATTGGTCACGCTGTGAAGGGGGCATGGTTCCACATGAAAACTCTCGGTTTAAATGTGCTAATAGCAAATTTGAAATCAGTCTACGCTTTTTCTGAAGAGAAACAAATGTTAAAGACTCCGAGTGATTTAAGAAGTAAATTCACTCGTAAATCATCCAGGGGAAGCGATTGTCTGGAAAAATTGACAGACACGGTTTTGGAAGTGAAAGCTTGGAAACACAAGGTATTTGCAACAATCTTATGTAATTCGTTGATACTACTATGATGATTTGTTTGATTTATTTGCATGGATTTATTTGTTTAAGTTCGTAGATTCAGTTTTCTTGATATGGTATACCTGTGTTGAGTTCGTTTATCTGAGTCCGTACAATGATATTTTTCTTTATATAAACATTGACGACTCGTTTGAACGTATAGTCTTGATTATTAGAGGAGATTATGTATCTAGAATTTCATGCCTTATTTTAGTTGAGATGAGCTGCAAGAATCCGTATGAATTCTCCGACTTATGAGTTCACGTATGATAACCACTTGATTGTTGTTATAAATACCATAGTGCAAGGAACTTCATTCATTCATTTGGGTAATTGAGACTAGTCTGGAACTAATGTCTCGGTGGTGTGTTGAAATAGCCATTAGCAGGACCATTAATTTTGTGAAACTAGGTTTGTTTACGGTCTGTCACGGCCAGTTAGACTAGATAGCCGTTGGTATCTGTTTGAATTCCGGTAGAACTTTATCTGAAATAACGGGGGGTGGGGGTGGGTGGGTGGGTGGGTGGGTATTGATCTATTTCCCCAGTAAAATGTGACGGAAGATTTAGGTTGCTTATTTTTGCTATTTTGGAAGGTGGGATAGCTTTACGGGACGTCACGTATTACAAACCCAAAGTGGACACAAAGTTGGAAGGGGCGAAAGAGGCGAGACACCTGAGAATTTGGAAAAGAAAGGGAAAAGTGGAGAAGACCTAGACTTACCGGCACAAGGAAGTCAAAAGGGATGGTCGCTGTGGAATTTGGACTGAATCAAGACCATCAGGTTATGAAACTGTACAAAGCAGTGTTCGATTTCACTCGATTGATGATGATTTAACTTCTATCGCTTAACAGATCGGCTATTGGTATCATCATATTTGCATTTGAAATTCGTTGAATAAGTTAATTCAAAAAGAAAGAAGTGTATCTTTCAATCGTAATGCATTATTACTTTTGTTTATGAACTTTATTGTTAGGAATTTTGATTAAACTTTGTCTTTATTTGTAACGGGGGCTCGTGTTATTCTGTTCTATATACCTGCTCAGATTTTTATCTATTCCACCCATAATTTTCACACTTAATATTGATATTTACTCGTTCCGGGCAAATTACACCGTCGGCGATCACCTCTAGATAACGATAACCAAACCCATAACACCCACCCCAACAAAGCTGGGAGGAGAGCTATGACACACACCAATACAGCTTAAGGACTTGCACATCTTCAGCTGTAGACGTATGCGAGTTATTTAATAATTTCTTATGTATATTATAAGTTATAACTATTGTACTACCACGTTTATTTTAGTATATTTGCTATGTATCTCCGGCTTGCGTAGTATAATGCAAATATTTTCTATTCTTGTATGCGACTTAACAGAAGATCTATATTAGCAATAAAGTTGCATTTTATTAAGAAACGTTTGCTACCATAGGATTCTTATCGGACACAGGTAGGTTAGCTTCTGAAACTGTTTATTCCTTTGTAATGTTGTGCCGATAATGTAATTTGTATAGCTTACCGTATATAACGTCATTACTTGTTATCGTATATGCCCGTGTCATTTTTAGTACACGGTGTTAGATTTAATTTCAGCTGATCCGAGTCGACGAGGTACCAGCTGTAAAACTGACCATACCAGCCGTAGAGCTGAATGAAAAGTGTGTTGCGGATTGAGCAGCAGGTGATCGGGCGTTGCTGACCGATTGGTGGGCTCTGATTACTTGATTGACCAAGGAATTGAATGGTGGTCAGTGACTACCTGTAATGCTGACTGCTAGACTGACCAGTGTGACTGATAGCCAAGTATGCCAGTAACGGAGTGTTTTGTGTAACTCCATACATGTAATCTTTTAGCCGTGGGCTAATTTTGGGGTTTGTTATACCCAGTGTTTTGGAAGTGTAAAGATATTTTGTATGATATCTGTCCCATCGTTTCATCATTTTACTGTTTGAGTAAAGTACCTCACTTTCACTATTTGAGTGAATACATCATTTTACTACGTGAAAGTAAAGTACATCATTTTTACTATTTGAGTAAAACAGTTTTCTTTTCGTCGTGTGAAATTACAGCTAATCATTAATCTTTGTCCTTGTACTGTGTAAGGTCATTTACTTGTATTCACATTTATGTTACATTATTAGGTTCGTGCGGATTGTGTTAATTTTGTCCAATATTTGGATCTTATACACGCACGTATTAATCATAATTATTTTCTCATTCGAGTCATTCATCAGTAAACATTGTATTTGTATCACCATCAGAAGTGTTCTGTTATAAATCCGAAATCCAACCCGATTATCTTGTTACAGTCCGTTGTATCGTCCGATTTTACAAACATTTTCGAGTCATCAGTAATATTAATAGACAAATTAAAAGTTCCTTAAACTTGCTGAAATATTCCGCAGACCATAATTTTGAAACTGAAAATGAGATCGATTTTGGGTAAGTTCGGTAGTTAAAATTATTTATATTGTGGAATATATCTTCCCTGTGTCGCCATTGCCGTGGCTGAGAACTTTATTAATTTTCTGGTTCATTATACAAGCCGTCCGGCTTCATTAAAGTAAACAGATTTGCAAAGTTTTAAGTTTTGAAATGAACATGGGGAAAGTTTTCACCCAGCGTGAGGACATTTTCAACAATGCTTTAACGTTTTGTCATCAATCTCTGAGTCTTTTGTACTTTGTATTTTTAAACTGTGAATTCAAGGTTGCAGCCTCAAAGTCCTTGGTATCTCTCTCTCTCTCTCTCTCTCTCTCTCTCTCTCTCTCTCTCTCTCTCTCTCTCTCTGTGCCAAGTTTGGTGTCACTGTGCACGCAAGCATCATCTGAGAAGCCATTGTCAAACATTCTGTCCAACATAATGCTTTCAACCCCAACTTACTCTAATTTATCGGCAGTAGACACCGGCAGATACCGTGAAGTGCCCATAAACTGCTTGTAGCTACTTATGTCAGTATCCCATTATCCCCAACGGCAAAAGCCGTAATGTTCAGCACATATGATTGCATTTCTACAAATTACAAACTTTACGAAAATTGTAAAATGAATTGCAATTAATCATTCAAGATATTCTATAAGTGGTCTATAACTGAATCTTTTAAATTGTAAAAGTAGTTACAAACTATGAAATTTTAGATGTGCGATATGGAATAACAGATTGAATACCTGTATCGTATTCAGTATCAGCTATGCAAATTAAAATGGGTATGTAATATAAATATGTATTATATAGTTTCATATTAACGCAGAGAAGAAACTTCAGTTATGTTTATTAATGGATAGACTCCAGATGGGGGGAAAAAAATGCAAAATGAATATCTGGTTTTGCAAATATTGTAAACAACACTTTGTTCTAGCAAATTGATACGATTTATGCACGTATTCTTGAGAAGAAAAAAACCCCAGCTCTGATTGTACTGTTTATCTTTTATTTAAAAGAGCTATTTGTGTTTTGAAAATAAATACAGTAGTTATTCTAATAGGGGGTGTTTATTGGAGTACTATTAGCATTAGTACGATGGTCCTAACAATCCAGCAAAAAACCAGCCTAAAAATAGACTAGGGCCCCAGCAACAAGACTGAAATGTAACAGTTATATTTAATCACGCGTGTAACACGTGATCAGTTCTATAACTTCCTTTCTTCATGGGACTAATAACGCACTGTTTGAATTGTTTTGACATGCCATAATGGATATATATTGATCTACAAGCCTCGATATGTTAGGAATTGATGTTGCTCTGTAAGGAGAGTGGTGGTATTAGAAAGGGGGAATACTATGTGCGTTGGACACTATGCAATACCCCCGCCCCCAACACACACACACACACACACACACACACACACACACACACACGCACACACTGTCATTTAAGATCAGTATAAGTAGTTTTATCCATTCGAAAGTGTATCGTGTTTCCATACCGATTATACAATCTTCGGTATAATTTTGGGAAATCTCAGATTTCATATTAAAATCTCTCATTGAAGATTATGAACAGAGTTTTTAACCAGTAGAATGTTTACCGCGTTTCAATAGCGATTTAGCGACCTTTAGCAAACTATCTGGAAACCTCGTCTGTTGCGTCTTTCAGAGTCAATCTATTTTGTGTTCAGTTGGTTCTCTAACAGTCACTGTACACCATACGGGTCTAAAGATTTTTAATAATTTTTCATAATCAAAACCCAAACAGTGAGAAATGAAAAGTGTAATTTGCATTTCTTGGAAGTGCTTCGATACTGTATTGTCTGAATAATATTCGAAAAATACCTATGACCTATGGGACTACCTTCAATTTTTATCGCTTAAATAAACTCAAAGAAACTATACACAAATGTGTTATTTAAATCCCCAATAAATCTGTACACTTCACTAAAACCTTTCAGAAAAATATGGAATCCAATCTTTTTTTGTATACAGCGATCTAGCAAATGCTACAGTTACCAATGGCCAATAGAGTGTGGACTTTGTGTTTCAATTTTGAATTCGATTTTCGTAATTCCTTACAAAGCCGTGAGAAAAATAAACGCCTTTCCCGAACAATATAGTATAAATTTAACGATAATTAATTACAAATACTTCTTTGGGGCATCATGTGTGATCAGTTTTTATTAGTATTGTGTTAGAAAATTATTGCAACAAACCAAAGTAAAGAAAACAGTCACTTTTATGTATTAGTCCTCATCTTTTTGTACATTTTACTGTGTAATTGAATTCAGTAGAACTCAGAAGAATTTATTCATGTAAGCACATCATGATTGTGGTGTTTATACATTTATATAAAGTGTGATCATTGTACATCAAAGCATACATTTACAAATTAATACTCCAAATGAGACAACACATACATACACATCGATTATAATCGTGAGATAACAAAGGATGGTTCATATTTTGAGATGTAACAAATACACCAACAAAATTAGAGTTTATGAGAACCGTCTTATTTCTTTATATTTACTTAGCCCAAATACAAATTATTTCCTAATATAAAACTAAAACATTTAACACATTTAAACATATTCCGACCATTCTGGAAACAACATACCGAATTTAATTTAGTTGTAAAATAAAGACAGTAAATTGTAAAATAGTTCTTTATTTTTAGCATGTGATTTAAATAAAAAGGTATCTTTCTCAAATTTTCTAACTACCACACTGTCATTATATAATTTTATACCTACTTGATGTACCCTGGTTGTGTATATATATATATATATATATATATATATATATATATATATATATATATAGTTTCGTGGACATGTACAGTTAAATTAATACCATCGAGTGTTTGTGTAGGAGAATGCGTACATCACAAGCGCACTCGTAAATTCAAATCAATACCATCTCATGTATGATTACGAGTAACATTGTACAGTGTTTTAATCACGAGCATCCAGGTAGTGGTGCCAGTACAGCACGAGCGCAGGTGCAAATTTTTTTAACTGATACCATCTCGTGTGAGGCACACAAGGTACGAGAAAACATACATAGAATACTTGGATAATTAACACAGTACGATCTTTACTTACATAATAGATGAATATAACCTCACTAACAGTGATACGGACCCTTGGTGGTGAAACGCGATGAGGATAGACGGCACAACAGAACGATATCTGAATGTGTGTCAGGTCAAGCTAACTCCTAAAGAAAATCAATAAAAAAAAGCACACAGCAAAAGAACACTTGTGATAGCTACCTAATGAACACGCATTCTTCTAGAAATGAGTGTGTGTGATTTGGATTTTTAAAGTAGCTTTAACAATTTTTCAGCCATATCGCTACGTTGTCTGCAGTGTGGCAGTTTAGAGCGATGTCTAGCACTGGTGCATCATGTCGCAGACATGTAGCATGATGTCCCACCCAGTCACATTATCCTGACACCAGGCCGACCAGTCCTAACACTAACCTCTTAATACTGAGCGCGTAGCGAGACAACTGTTAGTACCATTTTTATAAGTCTTTGGAATGACTCGTCCTGGGTTCGAACCCGCGACCTCCCACGTCCGAAGCGGACGCTCTAACCACTTAGGCCACCTAGAAATGAGACAGTTATATATCCTGGGTTAACAATTAATAGGTTTCTAGGGGATAAATCATTTCCAAGCATGTGTAACATACTTACGAAATGAAAAACAAAATCATTTTGAGTTATGAATTTCAGCAGTTTTATACACATGCAATAACATCCTTTCTATCCTTCTATAAACAAATTTTAAACTGCCCAAAAAATACCACAACAAGAACAAACAGATAGTCCAAAATCAGTTCATCAATGGCAAATATCGTCTGTTTTGTGGTCTGATTTCTGAGCGAAAGGTTGGTTTTTTGTATCTCAGCAGGCATGATTGTCAAACAAATTTTGATTGACCTATAAACACGAATGCTAATTTCATATGGGAGCATTGTATCACCATACTTTAGATATTTAAAGTTAAATTACTATATGGAGTAAGGTTTGGAATATTACATGGCGTTGTTCTGGGTAATATTCGCAAGTCAAAAATATTTGTTGTGTACTTTCTTCAGTTAATCATCAATACAAAGGTAATCCAATTAAATACTTTTTAAATGATTATTCATTAATTGAGATGCAATTTGTATTAAGTCAAGGAGGAAAACATTGATATTTCCTTCTACCAGAAACAGTGTCTTGGAATATGATTGTCACGATTGTTAAATGACCCTTTTATTTAATTTCTTTATCGGATGACTGAAGGAAGAAAAAGTTGTAGTAAAAACTCTTATTCCAGCTTGTATTGATTGGAAACTATTTACGTCGTAAGCTATGTCACTAACAACTGGTGCAATCGGAGATATTATAATTAAAGAAGCCTTGAAGCAGTTGCCATTTTGCATAGAAATATAAGTTGGTGTTTTTGTTGGCTGGATCCATGACTTTCCAGTCTTATTTTTCTCGGCATAAAACTTCAATAATTACTCATTTTTTTGTGTTGGTTACGATTCTGGCTGCCTTATTATTAACATTTTTGAGCTCACCTTTATCAAATAATGTATTGTCTTAAATTGACAAAGTTTGACAATTTTAAAATATGCTACTGCCAAAATAATTTATTGTTGTGTGTTCGCATGTTTTTGTTGTCCTTTTGTATCCATAAAATCCCGTAAATTTTATATTGTCTCATAAAATTAAAAACGACAAGTGATATTTAGCTGTTACTGGGTCATTTGTAGTCATCGGAATGGCTTATACTAAAGTAGAACAAATACAGGGAAAATGTATATACTTATATACTTTGTTGTTTCTTTTTTATTTATACCTCACCAATTAAAATTGGAAACATAAATCAATGAAATAAATACAAGTTACGAAGCAAATGGAATTCTGAAACTTTCCCTTGGACGAGGAGGAGGTAATTCGGCGACGTCCTCTCAAGAGTAGTATACTACAGGTGTGTAAAGCTATGTCCCCGTAGTGTATGCCATTTACCACATTTGTGCCATCCCCCCAATGTATGTGGAAAACACATCATATGAGTAAAAAAAAAATGCAGTTTTTCAAAACATCTAGACCCCGAGGTCATGTTTTCGCCTAAAATCAAATAAAATCCTCTATAAAGTAAGTGTATAAATGTTTTCCCTGAGGTGGACCTCCTAATGTATGTGGATTTACAAGGTCCTCCTAATGTAGCTAATGCTTGTGTGTGTGTGTGTGTGTGTGTGTGTGTGTGTGTGTGTGTGTGTGTTATATTATGATAAATACAGACATTCGTGGGTTGGTAGGTTGGTAGACAGTAAGTTAGGTGTGGATTGTATGGATGGTGGCAAGCATGCATGCTGTGATCGTGTTATCGTGCAGTGTTATCTATGTCATTCATTCATTCATTCATTCATTCATTCATTCAATCATTCATTCATTCATTCATTCATTTATAACCTCAACTTCACACTAGTCCTTTACTACTCAGTGTTTACATATACGATCGATTTTTAATTTTTAAATATATGAACGTAGGGGAAACAAAGTCAAAGAATTAATGTTTGTGTGATTCTCTGTCATGTTTTCAAACCTACTTGATCCATTGAAAAACATGGCCATCAGGAGTGTGCCTTTTTTCCGTATATGTATGTACAGAAAAATTCAACTAACGATAGAGGCCGCATGTATATAACCATGCTCCGAATGTTTATATGAATGAGTCTCCGCGTCTTGTTTAAAAGGGGTTACATTGGGTCCAAAACTAGGTCACTTGGTCAAATGGAAGAAAATCATTATTAGCAAAAAACAGAGGCAACACTTATTTTCCGATTTTCATCAGCGGTGGTTCAATTTCTGTTTACCCTCGCACTCTGCGCATTTTATTTTGGCGAGCCAGATGATTTGATTATTAGAACGAAAATATGATGATTAAGTTAAATATATGACGATTAAACTGTATTTAAAAAATCATTATATGTTGATTGTTTCATTAATGTATACTGTATGAATTAAATACAAAGATTTTTTAAAATTTATGGATCAGTGGTAGTTATGTTTAAGAATGATACTTGATATCGTTATCACATGTAAGCATATGTACTTGTATTAGTATGATACATAGGTATGAATTATAAATAACTTGATTTATTTATATCTTATGTAACCATTTAGGTCTCATAAGAGTAAATTTATTTATATCTTGTGTAACCATTTAGGTCTCATGAGAGTAACTTGGACTTCAGTTATAATCGGTTCACCTCATTGATGTAATGCTATTTACAGAATATAGTTGGTTAAAATCATATAAAGATTATTAAAGTATATAGTATATAATTATTATTTTAATATCTAAGGGGCTGAAGTGGCTAAGTGGATAGCGAGGTGGACTTGAAACCGGACGACCCTGGTTCAAGCCTCTGCGGTGCAAATGAGATTCGTCGGTGTGTTCTTGGGCAAGTCACTTTCCATTAGCCTCGTTCGTAGGATGGGCCCGTAAATCGGGCGGTCACTTTAAAGAACCATAGGAATCTATTCGATAGTAAGAGCAAAGCAGGTTCCCGAATTCCTATGTATTCTCTCTCTGGGGCGGCTCTAAATATTTTATAATGTGTTGATGAGCCGATAAACGGCATTCAGCATGGGCTTTAATATCTAAGATTTATCTAGTGTAACTTGATATAGAAAATCAATGTTATACTAGAAGTTAAAATCTCTACAACCGTTGTCAGAAGTGTATTTTGACCGTGGCAAATGTATTAACAGCAATCCCGCAACAGTGTAATAATGAACTAAAGCAATAACTTTATACGCTATGACCACTCACATTTGTTGGGAAGTCTATGGGGGCAGGGGCCAGTTTTCATGTACAAATTTAATGCCGCAATCAACGACCTAGTATTTAAAAAAAAATCATAAAAAATCAAATACACAAGTGAGGTCAAAAAGGTCCATATTTTTGGATACCTATATTAACACAAAGCAAAAGAATATGATCCACTTGACCTGAGAAGCCAATGGCAGTTCATAGCAGAAGAAGTTTATGCACCCCAACCCTAAATTTATATCTGCAATTTTCAAGTCCAAAGGTCATTTTTGTCACCATGTCATGCTCACAGTGCAAACACAAGCCCTTTTCCTAGATGACAATTCTGCAAAATAGTGTGTACTAAATAAACTGGCTGATGCAATTGAAAATAGTTGTCATCCAAGCCGTTTTTGAGATATTCTACTTGCTCCAAACCCATGTGTTTACTGCTATGGGAGGCTAGCTCTTCTTCCTAGCCGACTATTGGTATTTCACTATCAACATACTGCAGAGTAACTACGGAAGGTGTACATGCCTGACATCAACTTCAAGAACAACACAAGCCCGAAACACCTAATTCACAAATACATCCATATCTTTAAATAGTCAACAATAATAGCTGAAAAAGTCACAACATAGCCTTAAGTTAAGAAATTTGCCAGGGGCCAATTTACGAAACTGGACCCTGCCACCTATCTAAAAACAGAACGAAAAGTTCAGTCGAAATTTCCAGCCATCAACAAATTTTCATTGGCTGACGGACGCGAGGCCCAAAAGGGAATACGGAAACGTAAATTTCCATCCGTTTTCTCGATTATGGTCGAACTTTTATTTACAAGCAGTGTGTTATATTTATATGAATTTGAATATCATTTAAATAGTGATAATATGTAACTATATTTCCACAATTATCTCCATAAAATAGGCGCGATGTCTGTTCTATATATTTATCTAAGCAGTGGCGGGAAATCTACCATTAGGTCTTTTTAACTCACAGCATTGTACCTCGCATAATTAAGTGCGGAAACGATTCGAACCCGCAGCGATGAGAGGCTAGAAGGTTTTCAACGCACCGTCGTCAACCTCTCGACCACGGAGGCGAGTACGCCTTGAGTCTTTTATTGTGGGTCCCGAAAAA
>JAECUM010003197.1:0-138169 GCA_016617855.1 Megalonaias nervosa | reverse complement strand
AATTTCTTTGGTGCTTATTTAATTTCTTAGAGAAATAGCACACTGGGTGATCAACACCATTTCTATCTTCTTGAATCAATACTGCTCCAACCCCAACATCACTTGCATCCACAGATAATTTAAAAGACTGATTGAAATTTGGAGCTGTTTGAACCGGTGCACTCTTGAGTATGGCTTTTAATCTATCAAAAGTTTCCTGATATTTTTCAGTCCAAAGAAACTTGTTTTTATTACTTAACAAGTTTGTCAGAGGTTCAGCAATATTAGAAGAATTGGAACAAAACTTTCGATAGTGTCCGGCCATACCCAAAAATCGCATCAGTTGCTTTTTACTGGCAGGCACAGAGAAATCAGAGATAGCTTTGACCTTAGCATCGATAGGTTTAACCTGACCATGTCCCACAATATGTCCTAGAAAGGTTACACAAGCACGGCAGAACTCACTTTTAGATAAATTGTTTGTCAAATTTGCATCAGTGAGTCTTTCAAAAATTTTTCGAATTGTGGCAAGGTGTCCTTTCCAGGTGTCATTGTAGATGATGGCATCATCAATGTAAGCATCACAATTATCTAGACCAGAGGTAATCATATTCATCAAGCATTGAAAAGTGCTTGGAGAACCCTTCATCCCGAATGGCATTACTTTATATTGATAGAGTCCATCTGGAGTCACGAATGCCGAAATTTCTTTTGCTCTTTCCGTTTGTGGAATTTGCCAAAATCCTTTCAGAAGGTCAAATTTGGTGATGTACTTAGCATTTCCAATTTTATCAATACAATCATCGATTCTTGGTAATGGAAATGAATCTGTTTTTGTCACACTGTTCACCTTCCTATAATCAGTGCACATGCGGAAAGTTTTATCCGGTTTTGGAACAAGTGTACATGGTGAACTCCAATCACTTTTACTGGGCTCTATGAAATCTTTCTCCAGCAAATACTGAATTTCCTTTTTCAAGTATTCCTGTTTGAGAGGGTTCATCTTGTATGGGTGTTGTTTCACAGGTTTTGAATCTACAATTTCAACGTTATGAAAAATTTTGTTTGTCCTTGTAGGAATATCTGGAAACAAGTGCTCATATTCGAATAATAACTGTTTAAGTTCATTCCGTTCTTTTTGTTGCAAATGTAAAAGTTTCTGGTCCAGATTTTTCATAATTTCCGAATTCCGAAGATTTGTTGCTCCAAGATCAACAGAGTCCAATTGAATTTCTTCACTCAAATCCTCAGTTTGTGGGACAGGTACGACTAAATTAATTGTATGATTTACTTGGCTATCTCTTTCAAGATACTCCTTTAACATGTTAATGTGGCAAAGTTGTTTTTGTTTTCGCCTACCAGGAGTATTTATGATGTAATTTAAATCATTTATTTTCTTTTCAACTGTGTATGGACCATAATACTTGGCCTGAAGGGGATTTTGTGGAATGGGCAAGAGAGCTAGAACTCTATCACTATGCTGAAAACTCCTTTCCTTGGAGTTTTTATCATATCTTGATTTCATTCTGGACTGAGTAGAGCACAGATTTACTCTTGCGACCTCACAAGCCTTTGACAATTTGTACTTAAAATCAGAAACATAATCTAAAAGATTGAGCTCAGTATCTTCATTAGAAAGAAGTTTCTCTTTCAGCAGCTTCAAAGGTCCACGCACAGTATTCAAAGGGACTGAATCCAAAAAATTCTTGAACAGACTCCCTAACAGCAAACAAAAGTAAATGAATGCCTTCATCCCGATCTTTGCTTGTATCAAAGCAATATGATCGAATCATATTCTTTAAAGTCTGATGAAATTTTTCTAAGGCCCCTTGGCTCTCAGGGTGATAGGCAGAAGATTTAAATTGTTTAATGCCTAATTCATGCATAGCTTGCTGGAAAATTCGAGACATAAAATTTGACAATTGATCCAATTTGACAGATTTGGGAAGGCCAAATTGAGTAAAAAAAATACTTTATCAAAGCTTTTACTATGGTTTTGGTTTTAATATTCCTCAAAGGAATTACCTCTGGGAATCTTGTTGATGCACACATAATGGTCAACAAATATTGGTTGCCTGACTTGGTCTTAGGTAAGGGACCAACACAATCTACCATAATTCTGCTGAATGGTTCGTCAAATGCAGGAGTAGGTTGCAGATGAGCCTTAGGTATCTTCTGATTGGGTTTTCCTACCATTTGACAAGTATGACAAGATCTACAAAATTTGCAAACATCACTTTTGACTTTTGGCCAATAAAAGTGAGTCAAGATCTTGTGATAAGTTTTATTTATCCCTAAATGACCAGCCAGAGGAGTTTCATGGGCCAGACTAAGTATTTCCTGTCTGTAAGATTTTGGAACTACAGTCTGATATTTTACAGATCACTTGTCATTAGCAGGTACCTCAGGAGGTCTCCATTTTCTCACAAGAATTCCATTTTTAATGAAATAACAGACAGGTACTTCAGTAGCTTCAGTTTCACAAATGGCCCTCTGAAACAAACAGGAGATCTCAGGATCTTTTTCTTGTTCAACGACAAGTGATTGTTGTTCATCACCCTGATTAGATCAAAGAGAATAAGTATTTAAAAGAGGATCACTGTGATCAATACCTTTTGATTGATCCAAATTAGAAGTGAAAGTGACCTCATCAAAATCCTGACCAATACATGTGTCAGCTAAAGGAATATTTTCCTTATCAAAATCATTCTCAAGAGCTTTCTTTGACATAGCTCTGGTAACTGCACAAGCTGGGTATAACTCAGGGTATTGTTTTTCAATAGGATCAATTTTCTGATCTAAAGAAGGCTTGTCAGTTACAAGTGGATTAACCACAACCTTGTCTCCAGCAAGGTCATTGCCTAACAACAAATGAATGCCCTCAACAGGTAAATTATACACTATTCTGACTGTCACAGGTCCCGAAACTAAGTCTGATGACAAATTTACAGAATGGAGAGGAACATTAACAAAGCCGCACTCTACTCCCTGAATGAGAACACTCTCATTAGAACAGGACTTCTCAGAAAAAGGCAAAGCACCTGATAATAAAAGACTCTGAGAAGCTCCTGTATCCCTTAAAATTTTAATAGGGATATATCATCCAAATCACCCAAGAGTGATATAGAACCCTTCGACATGAATGGTTCATAATTCTCCATAATAAAATCAGACTGGGGTTTATTAGACCCAAGAAATGTATTGCTTTCAATACATGACTGTGACCTTGACCTCTTAGAAATAAGAGCATTTGGGATAGGTCTATCTTGATTTTGATGCCTATATTTCAGTATGAAGCAATCAGAAATGATGTGTCCTTTTTTCTTGCAATAGGTACACGTAGGAATAGACAAGGATTTTGAATCAAGTTTATCAGAAGCTTGAGTTTTAGAAGTTATGCTAGATTGAGTTTTAGGAGGAGTTTTTATTGGCTGAAATACCTTTCTACCAGTAGACTGTTGAGTGAAAGATTTGCTTACAACAGGAACTTTATGAGTTAAGGAATACTCATCAGCAGCAAGAGCAGCATTTTCCAAGGTTTCAATCTTATGCCCTTCAAGATGATTCTTAATGTCATTAGGAACACAGTTTTTTAACTCTTCAAGTAACACAAGTTGTTCAAGACTTTCATAATCATGTTCAACTTTCTTGGCTAAACACCATCTCTTAAATAACTGCTCTTTTTCTCTAGCAAATTCAACATAAGTTTGTCCAGCTTCTTTTTTATAGTTTTTGAATTTTTGCCAATAAGCCTCAGGGACTAACGCATAACCCCTTACGATGCACTCCTTAACCAAGCCATAGTCAGAACTCTGTTGTACTGACAGGGATGCATAAATATTTCGGGCTTTGCCAAAAAGTACACATTACAATGATTGAGTCCATTGCTCCCTTGGCCATTTCAAATTTTCAGCAACTTTTTCAAAATAAATAAAATATTTGTCTACTTCCTTTTCGCTAAAAGGGGGAACTAACCTAATATTTTTTGTAATGTCAAAACTTGAATTTATATGCAAAGTGGGATCATGCTTGTCACTTGCCAGCTCAAATTCTTTCATTTTAATTTGAAATTCCTTTTCATCCTTCTCTTTTTGCATCTGTATGTGCATCTGTTCTTTTTGAAACTCCAATTGCATTTATCTTTCTCCCTCTCCTGTTTCTCTCTCTCCTCTTTTTCAAATTGTAATTGTTTATCTTTCTCCCTCTCCTGTCTCTCTCTCTCCTTCTCTTGTAATTGTAATTGTTTATCTTTCTCCCTCTCCTGTCTCTCTCTCTCTCTCTCCTTCTCTTCAAATTGCAATTGCAATTGCTTCTCTTCAAATTGCAATTGCATTTGTTCTTTCTCTTTCTGAAGCTCAAGCTTCCTTAACTCCAATTCCATCTTGTATTTCATTTTTAATTCCATTACTTTTATGTCAGAGTCTGATACCGACTTACTGACCGTAGCCAAAACACTTTTATCAAAAACATTCTTCTCTAACAAATATTGAATCAAAATATTTTTCATTTCTTGTTTCATTAAGGAAGATTTTGCTTCAGAAAGAACTTACTTTCTGGCAAGTTCAAGCAACTCATCTTTTTTCAGACTATCCAACTGCTCCTGAGTTGGACTAGAAAGAAAAGTTTCCACTTTTGATGACATTGTGAATGAAAGCCTGTTGTTTTCACAAAGATTTCAAACAAAATGTAAAATAGTACTTGGGATTTAAACACATGGGGAATTTAAATTTCAAAAACAATTTTCTGAAATATTTTAGCCAAATTCAAATATCCCAAGGACAAACAACCCCAATTTTCTCCTGTTACGTATAGGCTCGTACAAAAATGACGAGAAAAGAGTGAAGTCAACAAGCTTTGTATATTTTAACAAAATTTATTTCCCTAGAAAACAGTGTAAAAATTGGAAATAGGACTGTGTGAATATAATCCAAAATTTAATCCTAAGATTGAAAAATACAAGTCCTATCACTAAATAGTTCTAACAGAATCCAGGTTCGAATCTCGATGACATTCCACTATGGAAGGTGATGACGTCAGATGTGGTTGTTGTACAAATGGCAACAATTCCTCAATTGAATCACAGTTTATGTTTCCGTATAACTCCGGAATAAATTTCCACTGCATTTCTTTCTCCCAGAATTTTTATAAAAAAGTACACTCGTTTGGTTTTCTAGAGAATAAATTATTAAATTCCAAAAACAAATGAACTTCAAAAACAATCTGGCTTCAACAATTGAAACCTCTCAAGCCCTCAAGGTTTAAAATACAACTGACTGAAAAGCTTGCAGAAAGGGTATTAAACCCAACTAAAATATCATCCCGTTCTCGCGTGATAGGTCATGTGGTCTCTTAACATCTGAACAACGCAATAGAAAATATGAAATTTGTCACGTAGCAAGAACACCCCAATCTAAGAACCAGATTCTTACTCTGAAATACATTTAAAAATAAAACATTGTTTATTCAGACTACATGTAGACCGAAATGACCTTGGCAATAGCCAATCATTTTCACATAGTGTTTACACTACCGTGCACCAGGGTGAACTAAAAATAATGCTAATGTAACACGTTTTGCATTTTAGAAAAACAGAATTACTGAAAGAAAATATCAAATCCCGTGAAAATAATCATTACAATAAAATATAATGAAACAAATATAAAAAAAAAAAAGAATTTTAAAACTAACACACAAGAAATTTAATTACATATCGTAACATAATATACACTATTACCTCTCTATACCACTTTCCATGGGACATAATATACACAATTACCTCTCTATACTACTGTCCATGGGAAAAAATATACACTGTTACTTCTCTATACCACTGTCCATGAGACATAATATACACAATTACCTCTCTATACAACCGCTCTGGTGGCCTAGTGGTTAGAGAGTCTGCCTTGGATGCGGGAGGTCGTGGGTTCGAACCCAGACCGAGGCATACCAAAGACTTTCAAAAATGGTACAAACAGCTATCTCGCTAGGCGCTCAGCATTAAGAGGTTAGTGTTAAGACTGGTCGGCCTGGTGTCAGGATAATGTGTCTGGGTGGGACATCATGCCACATGTCTGTGGCATGATGCCCTGGTTCTAGACATCACCTTAAACTGTCACACTGCAGACATCGTAGCGATATGACTGAAAAGTTGTTAAAGCTAAGTTAAAAATCTAAATCACACACACACACAGAGACACAAACCTCCCTATACATCTGTCCATGGGACATGATATACACAACTACCTCTCTATACCACTGTCCATGAGACATAATACACACTGAAACCTCTCTATACCACTGTCCATGGGACATAATATACACAATTACCTTTCTATACCACTGTCCATGGGACATGATATACACAATAATTCTCTATACCAGTGACCATTGGATATAATATACACTATTACCTCTCTATACCACTGTCCATGGGAAATAATATACACAATTACCTCTCTATACCACTGTCCATGGGGCATAGTATACACTATTACCTCTTTATGCCACTGTCCATAGGAGTTGCAAGTCATCTATGTTATAAGTGTCAGTAGTGCATAAAAACATGCAAATAAGGTATGCAATGATATGAAATTATATCAGAATTAGTTGCCAAGGTATGCAATGCCATGAAGTTTCATTATAATTATTTGCCAAGGTATGTGAAGGAATGAAATTACATTTATAATTAGTTGCCAGGGTATTTAATGGCATGAAATTTCATTATAATTAGCTGACAAGGTTTGCATTGGCATGAAATTACATTATAAGTAGTTGCCAAGGTATGCAGTGGCATGAAAGTACATAATAATTAGTTGCCAAGCTATGCAGTGGCATGAAATTTCATTACAGTTAATTGCCAAGGTATCTGATGGCATGAAATTACATTACAGTTAGTTTCCAAGGTATGTAATGGCATGAAATTTCATTATAATTAGTTGCCAAGGTATCTGATGGCATGAAATTACATTATAATTAGTTGCCAAGGTATGTAATGGCATGAAATTACATTATAATTAGTTACCAAGGTATGCATTGGCATGAAAGTGCATTATAATTAGTTGCCAAGGTATGCAATGGCATGAAATTTCATTACAGTTAGTCGCCAAGGTATCTTATGGCATGAAATTTCATTATAATTAGTTGCCGAGGTATGCAATGGCATGAAATTACCTTATAACTAGTTGCCAAGGTGTATATGCAATGGCATGAAATTACCTTATAACTAGTTGCCAAGGTATGTAATGGCATGAAATTTCCTTATGATTAGTTGCCAAGGTTTGCAATGGCATGAAATTACATTATCATTAGTTGCCAAGGTTTGCAATGACATGAAATTACATTATAATTAGTTGCCAAGGTATGCAATGGCATGAAATTACCTTATAATTAGTTGCCAAGGTATTAATGGCATGAAATTTCCTTATAATTAGTTGCCAAGGTTTGCAGTGGCATGAAATTACCTTATCATTAGTTGCCAAGGTATGCAATAGCATGAAATTTCATTTTAAGTTACCAAGGTATGCAATGGCATGAAATTACATTAAAATTAGTTGCCAAGGTATGCAATGGCATGAAATTACATTATAATTTGATGCCAAGAGGTAAGATGAAGGAACATAACTTCAGTAGAAATGTTAAAATTCCAATAAATTGCTGTAATCAATGGCCAGACTAACATTATAAGAGATGCAATAGTATAGTGGTGACCACCTTGTCTGTTTCATATGGGGTTACAACCCCTTTGTGGTGGTTCATGGGGTGGGGAGCCACTGCGTGTTTCATATGGGGTACAACCCGTGTGTGATGGTTCATGGGGTTGGGACCACTGTGTGTTTCATGTGGGGTTACAACCCCTGTTTGATGGTTCATGGGGTGGGGACCACTATGTTTTTCATATGGGGTTACAACCCCTGTGTGATGGTTCATGGGGTGGGAACTACTGTGTCTGTTTCATATGGGGTTACAGCTCCTGTCAAGTAAAGTCTAAGAATTATAGTCGCATATGAATACTAAGTTCTTTCATGACTTGTTAATTCCTGAAGTTGGGATTTTTAATTGGTCGGGGTTGTACGAATGGTGCCACTACAACCCCGCTTTAATGCGCAATGGTTGCGCTTTTCACTTGACTGGCAGAGGAAAAAGGAGGAAAGGGGCCCAGGAAAAGGCCACAGATGCCACAGCAACAGTCGCCGTCTATGCCCAAAAACGCCAGTCCGCACTTATTTGTCAAATTCCGTCCAGTTAGATTAGTGGACAAAACCTATTGCCAATAGTGTGTAAGCCACCTGTGCAATTAATCAAATAAAATGAGTTTAAAAAATTTCATCATTAATTAATGTAATTCATAGTTGGAATTTAGTGTACAAAGTGTACATAAAAATGTTCTAAAAATTTACCAATCAGTTAAGTCAAGTGACTCAGATTTTTAGTATCACACATAGTTAATGACAGGCGAAAATTTTGACGGTGGAATCAAAGGGTCAAATTCAGTATACATGATAGAATTAAAGGTTTGATCAAAACGGGATTCTAAGCCAAATTAGATTGCCTTAAAATAATGAGGCAATAATGAGCCCTTAAAAGGGCTGTTATGTTGGCAGCCAGAATGTTTTCCGGCGAAGCTCTTCTTTGCAAATCTTGGCCACAGTACGTGGTTCTTCACAGGTACCCTCTAGAAATGCCTCAAATCCATAGAGTTGTCCTAGTTCCATGGTGGCGTTGCAAAGAGCGGTGAACGGAGCTTTCTGGAATGCTATTTTATAGTATTCAGAGAGAATACCCTGTCCAAAATGCCATTGTTGTGGTCTGGGTTTTCTCAAATTTAAAACCTTCCAGCCCACATACTTCACTGCGCAGGCAAAATTGTAGGCCTTCTTTTCATCTTGTAGGGTTTCTCCTAGTCCTAGTGCGATAAAGCTTTGTGTAAGCTCTTCATTAAATTCACCACTCTCAGCCCCTTCGTCAGTTTCCTTGTTTTCCTGAATTGTAGGTGTATTTTCCTCCTCAGTTTCTGTATTTTCTTCTTGTTCAGGAGCTGAGGTTACTTCTGAAGTGGCATTGTCCGTCTGTATTTCCATGTCCTTCACGTGTTGCTGCCGAGTCTGGGTTGATGTTGTGGATAATATTTTGAGGGGTGCTTGGGATCACTGTGTCTGTTTCATATGGGGTTACAACCCCTGTATGATGGTTAATGGGGTCCACTGTGTTTGTTTCAAGTGGGTTTACGACCCATGTGTCATGGTTCAAGGGGAGGGGGTCACTATTTCATATGGATTTCAACTCCTGTCCAATGGGCCATGGATAGGGAACCACTGTGTCTGTTTCATAATGTGTTACTACTTCTGTGATGGTGCATGTTGAAGGATAAATGGAGGAGAGGGCCAACAATTTGTATTACGATTTCAAATAAGCTTATACAATATTCGAAATTTGTAAAAGTGTGAGGTTTGGCGAGACATTGATGTGTTTCTAATGTTTAGCTCTTCTGGTCATAGAGCACATGAGCTTATGGGATAGGCTGTTTTCAGTCAGCTGTCAGTCCATTGTCCATATCTCCATAAGCATTATAAGTTGCTACTCATTGTAAACTACTTCATAGTGTAAACTCTCATGCCAAGAGAAAAAACTCCCAATTTATGGGGTCATTCCACGCCGACCTCCCAATTTTATACTATCTCTTAATTTTTTGCAGAGAACTGCTGATTATTACATTATGCCTGTCGATTTTGATTTCTCCTTAAAAAATTCTACATAACTTGATATACCTTATGCAATCCACAGAAGCCATGTTCTGTTTTATCACCTGTGAATATTGTTGTCACATGATGAAATAATTATTATCACACAACAAAGAACTTTTTCTTCAGTAAATAGAATGCTAAGTTTAAGCATTATTCATGTCAGTTTATGAATTTTATTAACCCTACAATAATACTAAAATCAGAAAACAAACCACAACAAAAATAAATCATAGCAATAAAATAGTCAGTGATTAATTTCAATCCCAAGAATGATCACTGTGAATGATGTAGGAGCTCCATTCCCACCAAAGAAACTTACATGACTGAACACCTGGCATTACTGTACCATATATATAAACATTAATTATCATCATTAAATTAAAAGAAGGAATGAAGAAACACACCACGCAGCTTATGTGCCCTCAAAAAACTAATTCAGAATAAATACGTTATTAGTAAACAATGTTAAATGCCTTTGGCGGCCAGTATAAATGGTGGAGGAAAAACCCAGGAAAACCCCGGAAAGAACCATTGACCGACGAGAAGCTACAAGCAAGCTTTCTCACATACCCACATTGCCTGAATCCGAGACTTCAACCCATGCAGACAGAGGTGAAATGGCAATGATCCATAACAGTGAGCACTTTAGACCACTCGGCCACTTGGGGCCCCCATTAAATGCCTTTCCAGTTGAGAATAAGGAAATAAGGTGGGATATAAAATGTGGGAAAAATAGTTGCCAACAAAACAGGGCATCTTTTATTTGCCAATCAGTTGCTGGTGCTTTCATAACACACACTGTAGAACATGGTTTGTTGGAATTATGTTGGAGGGCCAGTCCTTTTCACAGGATAATTGCAATGATAAGGATTAACTGTTAATTAGTCACTCTGGCTTTCTTGCTCTTTTACTTAAGACTAACCTTTAGCTATTGTGCAATTTGTCCACAGTTGACCAGAATATGAAAAGAGGGCATGTCCTGGGGGAAAATAAGGTGCATCACAGGGAGAAATTGCACATCCTTTGAAAATTTCATGCATGTTGGACCTGGAAAATCAGACAATATTTAGTGAAAATGAGGCTTAAAAAATGCTAAATAAAACCTCCTGATTTTAGGTCCCAATCTCCGTATTTTCTTAATCAGTCTTCTTACTTGACTTTGGAAAGTTGATTGGTATGCTACTTGGAGGATGATTGCCATGAAGCATTATACACACATTCATCCCCAGGGTCCAAAATGAAAATGTTACTTGTTGGACATCAAATATGGCTACCACAGTGACCATCTTAAAAATCTTAATATTATTACTCCCCCTGAACAGATAGTCATTGTTATTTATATAAAATCCTTATAGTCATGTTAGTATGGATTTGTCACAGAAAGCATTCTCATGATGTCTAGTTGGTCCAAAATGAAAAGGGTGCTGACTTGGCCTCCAATCTGTAACATGGTTGCCATCTTAAAAATCTTGTTATTACTGCTCCGAAATTGACAGTCATATCAATCTTGGGTTTTCACCTGATTTACTATGGTGTCTAGTTGCTCCTAAATGGACAGTCATATCAGTCATGGGTTTTCACCTGATTTACTATGATGTCTAGTTGCTCCTAAATGGACAGTCATATCAATCTTGGGTTTTCACCTGATTTACTATGGTGTCTAGTTGCTCCGAAATGGACAGTCATATCAATCTTAGGTTTTCACCTGATTTACTATGGTGTCTAGTTGCTCCGAAATGGACAGTCATATCAATCTTGGGTTTTTACCCGATTTACTATGGTGTCTAGTTGCTCTGAAATGGACAGTCATATCTCCCAAGTGGCCTAGTGGTCTAAAGCTCTCTTCCTTACGGATCACTGCCATCTCACCTCTGTCTGCATGAGTTCGAGTCTCGGATTCGGCCAGTGTGGGTATGTGAGAAAGCTTGCCAGTAGCTTCTCGTGGGTCGGTGGTTCTTTCCGTGGTTTTCCTGGTTTTTTCCTCCACCATTAATACTGGCCACCATGTATAGCCTATCATGTGCTGAAATATGGCATTAAACCCTAGAACAACAACAACAGCAACAACAACAAGTTATATTTATCTTGGGTTTTCACCTGATTTAATATGGTGTCTAGTTGCTCCGAAATGGACAGTCATATCAGTCTTGGGTTTTCACCTGATTTACTATGGTGTCTAGTTGCTCTGAAATGGACAGTCATATCAATCTTGGGTTTTCACCTGATTTACTATGGTGTATAATTGCTCCTAAATGGACAGTCATATCAATCTTGGGTTTTCACCTGATTTACTATGGCGTCTAGTTGCTCCTAAATGAAAATGATGGTGATATTACCTAGAATATGGTTACCATGGTGTCCATCTTGAAAATATTGTTACCACTACACTATCTGATCCATGCCAAACCCCATTTATGCCCGATGTAAAATCAAATCAAGAGGGTCATATGAAATGATGCCCTATGTAAAATCAAATCAATCATGTCCTATAACAATAATGCCCCATGTAAAATCAAATCAGTAGGGTCCTATAACAATAATGCCCCATGTAAAATCAAATCAATAGGGTCCTATAACAATAATGCCCCATGTAAAATCAAATCAATAGGGTCCTATAACAATAATGCCCCATGTAAAATCAAATCAACAGGGTAGTATAACAATAATGCCTGATGTAAAATCAAATCAGTAGGGTCATATAACAATAATGCCCCATGTAAAATCAAATCAATAGGGTCCTATAACAATAATGCCCCATGTAAAATCAAATCAATAGGGTCGTATAACAATAATACCTGATGTAAAATCAAATCAATAGGGTCATATAACAATAATTCCTGATGTAAAATCAAATCAATAAGGTCGTATAACAATAATGCCCCATGTAAAATCAAATCAATAGGTTTGTGTAACAATAATACCTGATGTAAAATCAAATCAATAGGGTTGTATAACAATAATGCCTGATGTAAAATCAAATCAACAGGGTCATATCACAATAATGCCCCATGTACAATCAAATCAACAGGGTAGTATAACAATAATGCCCCATGTACAATCAAATCAACAGGGTCGTATAACAATAATGCCCCATGTAAAATCAAATCAACAGGGTCGTATAATAATAATGCCCCATATAAAATCAAATCAACAGGGTTGTATAACAATAATGCCCCATGTAAAATCAATTCAGTAGGGTTGTATAACAATAATACCCCATGTACAATCAAATCAGCAGTCATATAACAATAATGCCCCATGTACAATCATATCAATAGGGCCATATAACAATAATGCTCCAGATAAAATCAGCTCAAGAGGATCATATAATGAGGATGCCGTGTGCAAAATCTATTCCTACTTTATGTAAGTCTTGTCCAGTGATCCATCCCCTTTTAAGTCTTGTCCAGTGATAAGTTCATCTCCACCTTAAGCAATGCTTGTCAAACAATCAGTCCATCCTCATCTTTAATAAGTCATCTTCAATAATAAGTCCATCCATACCTTGAATAAGTCATGTTCAATGATAATTCCATTCAGTTCAGTGGTAAGTCCCATAATCCACACCTTAAATAAGTCTTGTTCAATGATAAGTCTATCCACACCTTAATAAGTCATGTACATTGATACAGTTATTCAACAATATAGTTTATTAACTGAGTACTGATAAATATTGGACAAAAGGTCATGTGTAACAGAATACCTGAGCTTGCATTGTGCATCAGAATTGTTGCCAGGGTATTTTGGTACATCAGTTTTGGATAATACCTCAAGAAAAGTAGATATATTCATTTTGGAGTCACTTGTGTTTCATTAAATTCCAATTACAGAATAAAATAATGCTGTTCAGTGGATAAAAATGCACTGTTTAGGTAAAAAAGAACTTGTTCAGTGACCCAATGTATCAAAACTCAGTTTCTCATTATCTCGGTCACTCGCTCATACTAACAGCAGCTACTCATGATCTGGCCATCCATTTTGAACATTTTTATAAATCATGTTTATTGTTTAAACAATTTTCTTCTTGTGGTTTAAGTCTTTGCATGTATCCAGATTTTGTTTATTTAATTTAGATGATACATAATTTCCTGTGGAAGAAGCTAGATCTGCTGATTATCCAGTACCAGGTAGAAAGGGTTACAGTCATTGTTGTCCTCTAATGGCCATCAGATTTACTTAATTATGGTCAATACTGTTGGATATAGACTCGTAGCAACAAACTGCAAACTAATGGGACTATTTATAAAGTATATAATAAATATGTAATACCGGTTCTCTAGACTTGTCATAGAAGGATTGCTGGAAGACAAGTTACATACTTTATTACCATGATAGCTAAATCATCTAAACTTGACAGTGCCACTATTGACTTCAGTATCTCAATTTACATATTTGGACATGTCTTGGTCTGTTTTTCAGCTTACCAGATTGAAAACAATCAGGAGGTCAAATTGGTGGATGAAGCGTACTGGACACAGCATCTGCAAGAGGCAGTCAGTAATGGTATGATCATTAATATAATGCAGCTGCAGAGGAGATAACTCTGACAACTTATTATCACAACATTGCATGTAAATCATAAATATTTTGTTATATGAATAAAAAATATTAAATGAAAATTGAATGTTGATATGGAAGTAATGTATATTTAGTTTGAATTTATATATCTTTGCATTCAGGTTATCTGTGTATTAGATGCATGTTTGTATCATTTGCAATATCCACACAAAGCCAAAACTATAGCTAAGTAATAAATATCTCACATCATGCCATGTCACACATCTGTTATCATTGGATGATTTAAGTTTTTTGTTGCATTCTGCTCAGTATCTGTTCCTATTCATATGTAGCAATTACACCAATATTTAACACACCTAGAGTAATATGTAACATATAACAGTAATTTGCCACATAATTATTCAAATTACTCAAGATACATGGATATTGTTTGCAGAAGCAGCTTGGAACCCTTTCGATACATTCTGAATACATGTTTTAGAACCATAACGTAATAAAAGTTTTATGATAGTATCAACTATTTTAAAGACATCTACGTAACTAAAGTACCCAAATTTCCTTTGGTAATATGTACATGTGACAGAACCAGAATCTCATACCATTAAATTTCAAAGTGTTGATCAGTATATTGGCTTCTAAACCTGCACTGAATTTTTTATCGGCATAAATTTGACATTCCTTGAGGGGCTCAAAAACAAAATAAGTGCATTTTTTGTCATAATATGTATTCTCTTTGTAGTATAATAAAACAGCAAATTTTGAGCATAAATTGGATTTAAATTCTGATATTACATTAATTAATATGAGTTTGTATATTGTCAATTGCTGTAAAAGGAAAAGTTTTTATCTGAAAATTCACTGAAAAGATTTTTTAATAACATCCAGTAGTATTTTTAGTTTTCTTCACAAGGTTACGTTCTGGTGACCACTGATGGCATTCACTGTGATAATGAAGCTTCACACTTAACAGCCTCTCATTAGTTCTCTGGTCCAGATTTCCCCCTCAATCACTTAGTATTTTGCAAAGAATGGATTAGAACTCCTAGCTTCACTTTCCTGTTGCTGTTATGTAAGGTTGGTGACTGCTTTCCAGTAGTCCTCCAAGTTATGCTATCTCCACAAAGACATTTTTGACTTGGACTTAAGATGTATATCTGAGTCTCATCCACAAGGACTTCTTTCTCTTCCGCAAGGACTTCTTTCTCTTTGTGGCTTAGATCCAAAATCTGTTGATAGGCTTCACCACTGTTAATTTAAAAAAATAAAATTGATTTAGACATTAAATAAACAATAAAAATACATGATGTATATTTATGCCTTTATGAAAATTTAATCTCAACATTAAAATTGTCTTGTAATATACTGTAAAATGATATGTTTTATCTTGGGATTGAACTGAATTTATGTGCATGAATTACAAAAGATGCATACCTTTGAAACATACAAATTTTCAAAAGTGGTAGGTTTCAATTATAAAAGGGTTGTGCAGTAGTCAGCCTTTAATATTGTATTTTTCACCTACCACAAGTAGATTCACATGTATGTAATATGTAATATATAATAAACGATTGCCATAACAGATTTTATACTCTGAGTTACTAATATTTCTTTAGCCTTTGTTCAGGATAATTTGGGTGTAAGCACAAGATCCATATATTTGTAAAATGAGAACTGTACTAAATTGTGCCCCATTTAAAAACCACTTTTCATAATTCCTTAAAGGTCCTCCATTACAAAATTCAATTTTGTCTTATCCTTGCTAACTACAATTCCAATAGTAGTTCAGAAGCACTCTATTATGTGTATCAGTTGTTGCAATGTTATTGTTGTATCTATGCAGTTAGCTACATCATCAGCAAATAAGAGTATTAGAGATAATACAGTAGACCTTTTATCTGAGTGATATGACATTAGAGATAATACAATAGACCATTTATCTGAGTGACATGACATTAGAGATAATACAGTAAACCATTTATATGAGTGATATGACATTAGAGATAATACAGTAAGCCATTTATATGAGTGATGTGACATTAGAGATAATACAGTAAACCATTTATGTGAGTGATATGATGTTAGAGATAATACAGTAGACCATTTTATCTGAGTGATATGATATTGGTTAAAGACATTACAGTATGCCATTTATAAGAGTGATAATGCATTAGCAAAAATACAGTAGACCATTTGTCTCAGTGATATGACATTAGAGATAATACAGCAGTAGGCCATTATCTGAGTGCTATGATATTAGAGACATTACAGAATTCCATTTATTTGAGTGATATGACATTAGAGAAATTACAGTGGACCATTTATTTGATTGATAATACATTACAGTAGACCATTTATCTGAGTGATACGACATTGCTTAGTTTTGTTCTTTTTATCTTTTTTAATATATTAAATTGAAATTTAAATGTAAGTAATTACTATTGTCACAGGATCTGATCTTAAAAGTTCCAGAGGAACAGGATTTGATACAGTACTGCTTGTGGATATATCTGCCTCGATGGGGAAAGAGAGATGGATTCAAACTATAACTTTTCTTCACAACTTTCTTGATGGTAAGTTTCTAGTTTCTGTTGGGCATTATCTTTAAGTGAAGATTTCACAGTTCAGTTAACTGTAAAAAAAAAAAAATGGTAATTTGAACGTTTATTCATACATTTAAGTCCAGTTTTTCCTATTGAAAGCAGGGTAATTTGGCCATTTATTAATTGTTTGAAGTTCATTGTTGCTATTGAAAGCAGGGTAATTTGACCATTTATTAATTGTTTGAAGTTCATTGTTGCTATTGAAAGCAGGGTAATTTGACCATTTATTAATTGTCAGAAGTTCATTGTTGCTGTTGAAAGCAGGGTAATTTGACCATTTATTAATTGTGTGAAGTTCATTGTTGCTATTGAAAGCAGGGTAATTTGAAAATTTATTAATAATTTGAAGTCCATTTTTGCTATTGAAAACAGTAATTTGAAGTCCATTTTTAGCTATTCAAAGTAGAATAATTTGACCATTTATTAATAACTTTGAAGTCCATTGTTGCTATTGAAAGCAGGGATATTTTAGTGCTGAGTCTAATTATTATTAGGGCATATTGTATCATTTCATTTATCATTAGTAATTATTGTCACTATTATGACTCTGTGATCAAATACTAAGTAACAGAAAGAAACAAAATGGACAAGTTTTGTAAAACTTAACAAATAATTTATTTATCAAAGTTATAAAATGAACATTCTGTGATGTTCATTATCTAATTGCTTAAAAATATTACATTCATTTCAAACCTTTCTTTCAAAAGTTTGCCTGGCTGTATGGTCAAGTGAATTTATGGTATATTTTGTATCCATCATGAGTTGTCCATCAGTAATTACTTTTCCACACTGTGGAGTCCATATTTCTCATTCAGATACATTTCTAGATCACATCTAATGTTAGGAATATTAGCTTGCAACCTCCTCAGTCTTGCCCTCCCAAAAGATGAAAATTTGTCTTTCCATTCCATCTTATATAGGTAAGGAGCAATAACTCCTGTCCATTACCTTCCCTTGCTGTCAGCAGGTGGCACTAGTTTTCAGCTTTTGTCATTGAACTGGTAGCATCATTTACTTCACCTCCCAAAATCAGTGAGTTTTTTACGTAATATCAGCCATCTTGTCAGGTTTATTTTATTCTGTTGTGGTATGGATTGTATTACAGGTGGTATACATTTTGTTATTTTTACCAAGCTTTATGTAATTTTTATAAATAGACAGACATTTTTTTGTGGTCTCGGACCACATTCTTCAGCATGGTATCAAATAACTTATATTATATTGATTCCTTTTTTATCCTCACTGCATGCTTCCTAAACAGTGATTGTGTATCACTGGGTGTTAATGGCTTCTTGTTACCACAGTCAAGTTGTTAATTTATCAATATTTTTCCTTTTGTTTTGTCATTTTAGTCAATTTGGTAAAATGCATTTATTTTAAGAAATTTAATGTTTACTAATCTTGTCTAGTCTGCACCAAATGTACCTCATCAGCAACATGCAGTGTGTAAGCTATGTAACACATAGTTGCTGGCCAACCTTGTGGGGTTATCACTGGGTCACACACACACACACACACACACACACACACACACAAAGATATGATGTACACTAGCATCTGCGGAATTGGAGGAACCTGGGGCTGCTGACTTGTCTTCTCTGTCACCTTTGCCTTCATTGGAACTACAAATATGTTGCCTTGTGCAGAAGGCAATGATTTAGTTAGTTCTGGTCATTTTCTACCTGTATATTCTTCTTCTACCTCGTATGATGATTTTGATAGTTTGGGGGAGTGTCCCCCATTCTTAGGCATTACAGTAATGCCCTCTCCCCCATGTCTGAGCAGGGCCCTTGAGTCTGTATGTGTGGATGCATGGGATTAGTACCTCTCATACAACACTTTTCTGTGATGCTGTCTCAGCTGTCGACTGCCTGTCTGGTTCTCAATACATGTAATCTAATGGCTGCTTGGCTTCATTAGTAAACCTTCCTATGCCTGTGCTGGTAGGGCTCTGGAATATTAACCCATATGAGGATCTTAGTGATGGATCTGTCTGCCCTCCTTCCATTGCAAACCATCCATTTGCAGAGCTGTATGCACTACTGTCCATACCTTCAATACGAGTACAGACCTTTTGTCTATCAATCAGCTGTCCATACAGCTTCATCCTGCTGATATGGCTAGCCCAATTTCCTCACAGCTTACTATTTGGGGGGGTCTTGGGGATGAAGGCGATGCTTCTACTATTCCAATGGGCATGTATTATCCGGACACAGAGATTGATCTGAATGAGGACAACCACATACTGAGTGTTGGGATGATGGTCATCTTTACTCAGATCCCACTATGGAGCAGACTGAATTCAGCTTTAATTTGTGGTTAAGGGTTGTTATTTGGAACAGGTAGTTTTGGAATGCTAACCACCTCCAACTTTTACCTCAGTCAACAAGGTCAAGGCCTCAGCTTATTTGACAATAAAGAAGTGAGTCCCTACTTCTGTCTCCTACTGCAGTCCTTAAAAAATAAGGAAATTGATGACTGCTCAGTCAACAGGATCAGTGACCCAGGGAATTCTAAAGTCTCTATGAGAGCCAGTTACCAGTGATCTTCTAAGCCTGCTGGTACAAAACTCAGTCAAATGCTTTTTCCACTGATCTCCCAGCATTAGACAAAAATTATCATGTCAATCTGACATGGCCTGCTTTATTAAAAAAATTTAAAAAGGCATTTATCATTTGAAATCAAAGCTGGTATACAGTATTGTTTTTTGAACTTGGCATTGCTAGCAATTTTTAAGATCACATATTTAAACCTGGAAATGATTATGCCTGGTTGTCAATGGCCAGGATAGCTAAGGTTATTGACAGGGTGATCTGCCACATTATGGCAAGTGCACAGGCTGCTTGTGCTAACCTGGACCTTGTGCAGCATGATGCATGCAAACATTCCACCTTGCTCAAGCTACATTATGCTCTGATCCTGTGGAGCACTCAGTTCGGTTCACCGTTGCTATTTAGCGGGAAGAGATAGAAAGTGAAGATGCAGACAGCTCAGAAACTGTCCCTCCACCATGCTGCTCACCCACCAGAGACTTACAGACCCTCTCTAACATTTGTCTGTAAGAGTTTGCTATCAGTCTCAACCTGTTCAATGCATACTTTCAGCTTCCCATCAATCCATCCTCACAGAAATTTCTTTGGTTTGCAGACTGAGGGCTAGTACCAAATCAATCAACCTATGCCTCTTGGCATGGCAGTTCTGACATTGGTGCGTATGTCTTGACATCACTATCCAGATCAGATACATTCACTGTGATAGACTCAGTGTCTTGTCCAGTTCTTTGTCCAGGAATGTCAGATTCTCTGTACAGAATGGTTCCCCCATCTATTGTTCTTTCATCAGAGTTTTGCACACTATGTTGGCATCTGATGATAGATCTTCTTGTGACCAGGTGGAATTACAGTCTACTCACCTTCATCTCTCCAGTTTTTGATCCCAAGGCAAGGACACTAAATGCCCTTTCTATCAATTGGGAAGAATTGTAGGCCTTTTGCACCTCCCAACCCCATTCTTAGTGCTAAAAATTGTACAGCATGTGGCAGCCAGAAGTGCAAAATGATTCTGATCACCACTCCCCACTTGGACAAGTCCTGGATTGTTATAGATGTACCCAGGAAGACGTTGGTCAAACTGAATCTTCTCAGACAGTCCCAGCGCAGTTGTTCCATCCATGTCCAGAGTGACTCTTCCTTCATTCTTTCCTTTACAAAGGAAAGATTTTAAACCTTTGATTGTGGAGAGAATCCCTTGAGCAAGAAGGCCCTACACATAAGGAACTGTTGTACAGTCAGAAACAAGATCCCTTTGTGTGCCTAAATTCCACAAGTAGCTGACTTTAGTTTCTGGATTTTTGAGGATAAAAAATTGGTGCTGATTAGTATTAACAGCTACAGCATCGAGATATCTTAACTTTCCATCATCATGGCAGAAAGGATCATGGTCAGGATAAAGACCTCTTATTGGTCAACTTTGACTTGCAGTGCGCTAAATCTCACTGTTTCCCAAGTGGAATTTTTCCTGTGTTCTGACTTGGCTGATTTCAAACAATTCAAGCTCTTAACCTTGACCTCACTGAGGTTCATATTGTACAAAACCTGTTCTTAATAGCATTAGATTCAACATGCAGGGTGTGGCAATTACATGTTCTTTTCATGGACCTGGTCTGTCTGCAGTTTTGATCAGATGGTTAAGCAGTTCTTATGACACAACCTGGTTTCATTGTCAAGAACCAGTTGCCTTGCCAGTGTCATTATATATCCTCTTGTCTGTATCAACACATACCCTGAATGTCATTATATATCCTCTTGTCTGTATCAACACATACCCTGAATGTCATTATACATCCCCTTGTCTCTATCAAAACATACCCTGAATGTCATTATACACCCTCTTGTCTGTATCAACACATACCCTGAATGTCATTATATATCCTCTTGTCTGTATCAACACATACCCTGAATGTCATTATACATCCCCTTGTCTCTATCAAAACATACCCTGAATGTCATTATACACCCTCTTGTCTGTATCAACACATACCCTGAATGTCATTATATATCCTCTTGTCTGTATCAACACATACCCTGAATGTCATTATACATCCCCTTGTCTCTATCAAAACATACCCTGAATGTCATTATACACCCTCTTGTCTGTATCAACACATACCCTGAATGTCATTATATATCCTCTTGTCTGTATCAACACATACCCTGAATGTCATTATACATCCCCTTGTCTCTATCAAAACATACCATGAATGTCATTATACACACTCTTGTCTGTATCAACACATACCATGAATGTTATTGTACACACTCTTGTCTGTATCAACACATACCTTGAATGTCATTGTACACCCTCTTGACTGTATCAACACATACCCTGAATGGCATTGTACACCCTCTTGTCTGTATCAACACATACCCTGAATGGCATTGTACACCCTCATGTCTGTATCAACACATACCCTGAATGGCATTGTACACCCTCTTGTCTGTATCAACACATACCCTGAATGTTATTGTACACCCTCTTGACTGTATCAACACATACCCTGAATGGCATTGTACACCCTCTTGTCTGTATCAACACATACCCTGAATGTTATTGTACACCCTCTTGACTGTATCAACACATACCCTGAATGGCATTGTACACCCTCTTGACTGTATCAACACATACCCTGAATGGCATTGTACACCCTCTTGTCTACACTATTGTCTGTATCAACACATACCCTGAATGGCATTGTACACCCTCTTGTCTGTATCAACACATACCTTGAATGTCATTATACACACTCTTGTCTGTATCAACACATAACCTCAGTGTCATTATGCAAGCTCTTGTCTGTATCAACATGAACCCCAAGAATCATTGCTGCAGGATCTGGTCCAGGCTTTCAAGATTTACTTAATGCAAACCAAACAATTCTGTAGAACATGAAAATGCCTCTTTCTTCCTGGTAAGCCTGGAAAGGAGAATATAAACCCTGAAGCCGTCACATGATGGGTGAGGTGGGTGATTCATATGGTGTACTCTGAGGTCTCACCTGAACAGAGTTGCTTCATGAGTTCTCTACTCATGAAATCAGGGCAAATTCTGTGAGCCTTGTGTTCGACCACAGTATTTTAATTCCAGACATTATTGAGACTGTTGGCTGGCATGCACAGTCTACCTTCTGGAGACACAGTCTGAATCTGGTAAGTCCAGTCTTGGTTGCACAGATTACTACCAGACCCAGTTGATGTCAGCACAACCTCTGCAGCTTTTCCTGGGTTTGCCTAGAAAATAATTAATTTCTTCTTCCAGATTCAAATCTTGTCTTTAACATCAGCTGTGCTGCTCTCAAGTTAGGATAGTGGGTTATATTTCATATGTTGAACAAAGCATCCTCCATTTAAGAATACCTGAGGCATAGGTAGGAAGTTCAACATTCCCTCCACTTTTTACCTTTTCTCCTAATGTTAATGTGATCAGGAAATGTATTTGAAGAAGAAAGCAAATTTGTTGGTAAATTATTTTTCTCTGAGAATTCTTACCCAGTCATGTTGCTTTAATACTCTCGCATCCACCCAGCAATGCAAGAATCATCATTGTGATGTTCTGCTCAGCTTAAAACTAACACCACCAGTTGATGGCAAAGGGGAGATAATGCACAAGATTTATTGCCCTTTGTCTTTATAAAATGTAAAGACAAATTTTCATCTTTGTGAGGGCTGAATATGGGAGGCAAACACACTTCAGTTCCTGTTATAAATTTTATGAGGTAAGTATTCTCAGAAACATAATTTGCTAAAATATTAACTTTCTTATTCCATCAAACTTGGAAAAGGCTCTCATATCATTAATTTCTCAGAAGAGTTTGATCATAAGCAAACTTCATGCATATTAACGAAGTGATCTGTCATCTGTTTGGTTGTTACTACCCTGGAGGCACTATTTCTGATCCAGTTTGGATCAAACATAGACTATTTACTCTTATCATCATGATCCCAAATAAGCTCAGTAATGAGTGAGATACACTTATCTTAAAGAAGCGATCTTGCATCTGATTGATTAAGTTTGTTATCACTGTGGAAGCCATTTCTGTAATCCAGTTTTGATCAAACTTGGAATATGGGTTTATGTCTTCAGATCTTCAGTTATGAGCTAGATTCCCAGATGTCAATACAGTGATCTGGCATCTAATTTGCTGAGCTTATTACCAAGCTGGAGGCTACATTTTTGATCTGATTTTGATTAAACTTACAATATAGACTTGTATGATCATGATCAGACATGATTTTGATAATGTTTAGAATCCATACATATTAATGAAGCAATTTTGCATCTGATTGGCTGAGTTTGTCACCCTCTAAAGACTATATTTATGAATCTGAATCAGTTTTTATTACACTTTGGAAATAAGCTTAATCTTTAACATTTTGGATGAGTACAATTATGAGCATGATCTATGCATATTAATGAGGTGATTTTGCATCCGATTGGTTGAGCTTGTCAACACTTCATTGACTTTATTCCATATTTTGATCAGTCTTGGTAAATAGGCTTATATCATCAGGATAAATAATATTTTATTATGACCAAGATCTATGCATATTAATGAGCAGATTTTGCATATGATTGGTTTTGTTTGTTGTGTGGCCATGTAATACATGAGACACAGGCAAGTACAAATGCAATGATATACATTATGCATGCATGCATGCATGCATGCATATGTTACTTGCTCATCAAAACAGCTGTATGATTATTATTATAATAACCAGGTTCATGCATGAATCTGTATCCAATAAGAATAATCTCAGAATTATAACAACTCTGGCATTTTCTCATCCTGTAATACATGCAGTGTATAAATGAATTAAATTCATCTGTTCAGTTTTAAAATGGCTAGCTTGAAAACAGACTAGAGTCTGTCTAATAGCATGACTCTATATGACATAGGTCTGACTATTAGTAAATGTTAAAATACAGAAAACATCCAATATATCAAACAATTCTACCACATATTATGGATAGCAGGAAAAGAATGCAATTTTATATTTCACATACCTCTATAGATGAAGATCGATCTGGTAAAGTGGACAGCTTCTGATAAAACTTGTGTTGTGATATTACTGTCTGACTTGACTCGATAAGTACCCAAGTTATGGTGAAATCCATGGACAGAGAACTTAACATAATTGGTTTTCTCAGTGCAGACACTTTTGCTCATGCAGCAATGGGTGAACCAAACTCAGTATTTCTGAAAAAATTGATGACACTTAAATAAACTACTCTCAGGGTAATGCTGTATGTGGAAATGAAACCTGAACACATTTTAGTTTGGTATAATGCATAAAGTACCTACAATTCCATGACAGATTTATCCACGTCAATCAAATCATTTTCCGGTGACTTGTCATTTTCTTGTAACTGACTTGTCATTTTCTTGTGACTTGTCATTTGCACCAGGATATACATTGTGCAACACAGATGCAGAAGTATAAATGTGCTGCATGTCATATAGACAACAATGTAATATGAAAAACATTTTAAATATACTTCATTTTATTTAGACAACAGTGTAATACCAACAGGATTTTAAATATACTGCATTTCATTTAGATGGTGTAATACCAACAGGATTTTAAATATACTTCATTTCATTTAGACAACAGTGTAATACCAACAGGATTTTAAATATACTGCATTTCATTTAGACAACAATGTAATACCAACAGGATTTTAAATATATTTCATTTCATTTAGACAAAAGTGTAATACCCACAGGATTTTAAATATACTGCATTGTATTTAGACAACAATATAATAACAACAGAATTTCAAATGTACTTCTAATTCATTCAGAAACAAAAGTTCATGGCAATCTTTTGCTATCACCCATGTATAATTTCTTTGGTTTTCAAATCATTCTTCAAAAACAGAGCGAGTTTGATAATTTATTTAGTCATGGAATAACAATGAAACATTCTTTTGAAGAAGGAACATCATTGAAAATTTGATCATGAGTTTTATGAATAGAGATGTCACAGCAAAGGGTGATTTTTCAGTTCTGTCAATTTTGCCATATTGTTGGAAATATTAAGAAATGGCTTATATGATTTATCAATGATGTTAAGTTTGCCTCATTGTTGAAAATGTCAAGGAATTGCTTATATGTTCTCCCAATTATGCCAATTTTGCCTCAGTGATGGAAATGCCAAGGAATGGCTTACCAGTATATGTTTTTTAAATTTGGTGTACTCTGATGTAGTTGATGTCTTACCAGAAAAGCACAAACAAGACATAGTTATCAACTTTTGCATTATTTTATTGCTGTTGATGCAATTTCTTTGATAATGTTGTAATGTACAGTCATGAAACCAGATCAGTGTATTCATTTCTATGGGTACACCTCATCATGGGCAAACCTGATGGGTGTATTCATTTCTATGGGTACACCTCATCATGGGCAAGCCTGCTGGGTATACTCATTTTTATGGGTACACCTCATCATGGGCAAGCCTGATGGGTATATTCATTTTTATGGGTACACCTCATCATGGGCAAACCTGATGGGTGTATTCATTTCTATGGGTACACCTCATCATGGGCAAGCCTGATGGGTATATTCATTTTTATGGGTACACCTCATCATGGGCAAGCCTGATGAGAGTATTCGTTCCTATGGGTACAGTTCATCAATGGCGCAAAACATCACAATGACGTACATTTAATGTTCCAGTGGTATTGCTGGTTGTTTGGAATGACATGACATAGCATTGATTTAAGGATTCATATTCAATTTCATTATCTTTTGTTTTAACCTACAGGTATTGAGTCTTCACAGAATTATCTGTCTGGAGCTTTTGAATACATCAGCCTTGTTGTGTTTGGACATGAGACCAGGGTGGTACAACATCTAACATGTGATTATGTCAGTCTACGAAAACATTTGGGTAATTGGTTTTGAATTGCTTGTTCAGCAAATAATTACTTTTTACCAGTTTGATTTAATTTCCTTAATATAGCATACTCTATAAAGCCTGCCTTGCAAAATCATTGCAGAGAGAGACAGATCACCAGTCTTGACAATCTGATTCATTATACATGGATTCATGTTATAAATTGTTATGACTTCCTTAATAGACTATTTCTTGTCAGTAATATGGGTGATCTGTGTCTCATAGCTTTACAGCAATAGGTGTGATCTGACATTACAAACTTTACAGCAATATAGGGTTGTTTCTTATGGCAGGCTTTACATCAGTTGGGGTGATCTCTCATTACAGATGTTAAAGCAGTATGGGTTATCTGTCATTACAGGCTTTACAGTAATATAGGGTGATCTGTCATTACAAGCATTACAGCAAGATAAGGTGGTCTCTCATTAAAGGCTTTACAGTAGTAGGTGTTATCTGTCATTACAGGCTTTACAGAATGTAGGGCGATCTCTCATAACAGACTTTACAGCAATAGGGGTTATCTTTCTTTACAGGCGTTACTTCTTGTATATGAGTAATTAAAGCATTGCTGACAAGCTTAAAGAAGTAAAAAACAATGCATTAAAACAATTCTTATTCTTTCATTAAAACAATTATTACTCTTGCATTAAAATAATTATTATTCTTGCATTAAAATAATTATTATTCTTGCATTAGAACAATTATTATTCTTGCATTAAAACAATTATTGTTCTTGCATTAAAATAATTATTATTATTGCATTAAAACAATTATTCTTGCATTAAAACAATTATTATTCTTGCATTAAAACAATTATTATTCTTGCATTAAAACAATTATTATTCTTACATTAAAATGATTATTATTCTTGCATTAAAACAATAATTATTCTTGCATTAAAATAATCATTATTCTTGCATTAAAATGATCATTATTCTTGCATTAAAATGATTATTATTCTTGCATTAAAACAATTATTATTCTTACATTAAAATGATTATTATTCTTGCATTAAAATGATTATTATTCTTACATTAAAATGATTATTATTCTTGCATTAAAATGATTATTATTCTTGCATTAAGATGATTATTATTCTTACATTAAAATGATTATTATTCTTACATTAAAATGATTATTATTCTTACATTAAAATGATTATTATTCTTGCATTAAAATGATAATTATTCTTGCATTAAAATGATTATTATTCTTACATTAAAATGATTATTATTCTTGCATTAAAATAATTATTATTCTTGCATTAAAACAATAATTATTCTTGCATTAAAATGATTATTATTCTTGCATTAAAATGATTATTATTCTTGCATTAAAATAATCATTATTCTTGCATTAAAATGATTATTATTCTTGCATTAAAACAATAATTATTCTTGCATTAAAATGATTATTATTCTTACATTAAAATGATTATTATTCTTGCATTAAAATCATTATTATTCTTGCATTAAAATGACTATTATTCTTCCATTAAAATGATTATTATTCTTGCATTAAAATGATTATTATTCTTGCAATAAAATGATTATTATTCTTGCATTAAAATAATCATTATTCTTGCATTAAAATGATTATTATTCTTGCATTAAAATAATCATTATTCTTGCATTAAAATGATTATTATTCTTGCATTAAAATAATCATTATTCTTGCATTAAAATGATCATTATTCTTGCATTAAAATGATTATTATTCTTGCATTAAAATAACCATTATTCTTGCATTAAAATAATCATTTTTCTTGCATTAAAATGATTATTATTCTTGCATTAAAACGATTATTATTCTTGCATTAAAACAATTATTATTCTTGCATTAAAATGATTATTATTCTTGCATTAAAATAATTATTATTCTTGCATTCAAACAATTATTATTCTTGCATTAAAACAATTATTGTTCTTGCATTAAAATAATTATTATTATTGCATTAAAACAATAATTCTTGCATTAAAACAATTATTATTCTTGCATTAAAACAATTATTATTCTTGCATTAAAACAATTATTATTCTTACATTAAAATGATTATTATTCTTGCATTAAAACAATTATTATTCTTGCATTAAAATAATCATTATTCTTGCATTAAAATGATTATTATTCTTACATTAAAATGATTATTATTCTTGCATTAAAACGATTATTATTCTTGCATTAAAATGATTATTATTCTTGCATTAAAACATTCTTGCATTAATTATTCTTGCATTAAAATGATTATTATTCTTGCATTAAAACAATAATTATTCTTGCATTAAAATGATTATTATTCTTGCATTAAAACGATTATTATTCTTGCATTAAAATAATTATTATTCTTGCATTAAAATGATTATTATTCTTAAAATGATTAAATTAAAACGATTATTATTCTTGCATTAAAACGATTATTATTATTGCATTTAAATGATTATTATTCTTACATTAAAATGATTATTATTCTTGCATTAAAACAATTATTATTCTTACATTAAAATGATTATTATTCTTGCATTAAAATAATCATTATTCTTGCATTAAAACAGTTACTCTTGCAGTAAAACAATTATTATTCTTGAAATAAAACAATTATTATTCTTACATTAAAATGGTTATTATTCTTGCATTAAAATGATTATTATTCTTGCATTAAAATGACTATTGTTCTTACATTAAAATGACTATTATTCTTACATTAAAATGATTATTATTCTTGCATTAAAATGATTATTATTCTTGCATTAAAATGACTATTATTCTTACATTAAAATGATTATTATTCTTGCATTAAAATAATCATTATTCTTGCATTAAAACAGTTACTCTTGCAGTAAAACAATTATTATTCTTGAAATAAAACAATTATTATTCTTACATTAAAATGATTATTATTCTTGCATTAAAATGATTATTATTCTTGCATTAAAATGACTATTATTCTTACATTAAAATGATTATTATTCTTGCATTAAAATGATTATTATTCTTGCATTAAAATGATTATTATTCTTGAATTAAAACAATTATTATTCTTACATTAAAATGGTTATTATTCTTACATTAAAATGACTATTATTCTTACATTAAAATGATTATTATTCTTACATTAAAATGATTATTATTCTTACATTAAAATGATTATTATTCTTGAATTAAAACAATAATTATTCTTGCATTAGAAGCTTAATAATATATGATGGAATCTTCCTATTCCATTATTTGATTATCGTTACAGTTTTACATATTTATAGGATCATCTTGGATAATTAGACATTGTTAGGCAGGTTACTCTTGTACCAGTACTTGATGGAGTTAATTGTGATACACAATTAGACAATGTTAGGCAGGTTGCCCTTGTACCAGTACTTGATGGAGTTAATTGTGATACACAATTAGACAATGTTAGGCAGGTTGCTCTTGTACCAGTACTTGATGGAGTTAATTGTGATACACAATTAGACAATGTTAGGCTGGTTGCTCTTGTACCAGTACTTGATGGAGTTAATTGTGATAAACAGTTAGACAATGTTAGGCAGGTTGCTCTTGTACCAGTACTTGATGGAGTTAATTGTGATACACAATTAGACAATGTTAGGCAGGTTGCTCTTGTACCAGTACTTGATGGAGTTAATTGTGATACACAATTAGACAATGTTAGGCAGGTTGCTCTTGTACCAGTACTTGATGGAGTTAATTGTGATACACAGTTAGACAATGTTAGGCAGGTTGCTCTTGTACCAGTACTTGATGGAGTTAATTGTGATACTTCTCCTCAGATAGGTGTCTGCTGACCACAAGTTAGATCAGGTTTGAATTTATGTATGTGTCTGCTGACCACAAGTTAGATCAGGTTTGAATTTATGTATGTGTCTGCTGACCACAAGTTAGAGCAAGTTTGAATTTATTTATGTGTCTGCTGACCACAAGTTAGAGCAGGTTTGAATTTATGTTATTTCTTTGTAATTAAGACAAACAACCTAATTATCCAGACTGATTCAGTCAAGTATTCTACTTGATTTCTTTTCTGCCTTTGATAAGAGTAACTGGAAGGTGAAATGTAGTTGTCACGAAGTCCATCATTCTGCATTTTCACATATCTGTCAGTATCTTCATTCGGTTTGCATCTCAGACAATTAAAGCTTGTGAAGGTAAAGAGGGCAGTATTGGTGGTATGATTATTATTATTATTATTATTATTGTCCTCAGATTGCCTGTATCCAAATGGACCCAGTCCCCTAGCAGCTGGTGTAGCCATGTGCAGTGCAGCATTAGAGGCAGCAGGTACGGTTGTCTGTTTTGTAACAATTTAGAAAATATACTGTAGTATGCCTAGAAAATTGTCATTATTGATAGTATAATGATAAGATACATCTGTTCATTCTTTATTTCTTGCATTTATTCCTTTGTATTGTGTTCCACCACCACAGTGGAATCAGTACATCATGTTACCAGTACTCCCTACCCACCAGAGGATATGGTATATAGTGGTACAATTATGTACTACCACAAAAGTGGAAGGTGTACATTGTTATTCTTGTTGCTCCACTGCAGTGGAGGTGGTATATAGTGGTACCATTAAGTGACACCACAACAGTGGATGGGTATGTAGTAGTATCATTAACTGACACCATCACAGTGGAGGGGGTATGTAGTGGTAACATTAAGTGACACCACCACAGTGGAGGGGGTATGTAGTGGTACCATTATGTTCCAACACCACAGATTAGGGATATATGGTACCATTAAGTGACACCACCACAGTGGAGGAGATATATAGTAGTACCTACCACCACAGTGGAGGGATTATATAGTGGTACCATTATGTCTCAACACAATAGTGTATTTGTTTCAGTTTTGTGGGTTTAATGCCATATTTCAGCACATGATAGGCAAAGCATGGTGACCAGTATATTTGGTGGAAGAAGAATCAGGGAAACCCTGGGAAGAACCACTCACCCATGGGAAGCTACAAGCTTTCTCACATACCCCACCACAATGGAAGGGATATATAGTGGTACCATTATGTCCCACTACAACAGTGGACAGAGTATATACATACCAGTTTTCACACCACAGCAGTGGAAGTGGTATACCTGGTACCATTATGTCCCTCTACAACATTTAGAATTGGTATATAGTGATACCATTATGTCCCACTACAACATTCAAAGGCTACACAGTGGCACCATTATGTCCCACTACAACATTCAAAGGGCTATATAGTGGCACCATTATGTCCCCTTTCAACATTCAAATGGCTATATAGTGGCACCATTATGTCCCATTACAACATTCAAAGGGCTGTATAGTGATACTATTATGTTCCACTACAACATTCAAAGGGGTATATGGTGGAACCATTATGTTCCACTACAACATTCAAAGGGACATATAGTGGCATTTTTATGTCCCACTACAACACTCAAAGGGCTATATAGTGGCACCATTATGTCCCACTACAACATTCAAAGGGCTATATAAACCACTCCCTCGATAACTCACACCCTGATAACTCGCAAACCCGCTAATAATGCGGGGTCAGGCAAGGATCCCATTTTTTAAACCAGAAAATACCTCAAAAAAATTGATCCCTATTTATTGAACTTGAAGAAAATCGCAATTGAAATTGGTAACTGAAATATTGATATATTGCTCATTTTATGGTCGAAAACGGTAGAGAGGACCTGGAAATTTGACTAAACATTTTGAAATTATTGGCTTTCATAAGAAGTCATATAATTGGTTACATTTTCTTTCCAAACAACATTCTTTGTACATCGTAATTAAAGATATTCAAGGAAATTTCGATCAATGAAAATGTCACACCTGGTGTATGCAGTACATAAATAATTAAATACTATATTAAAAAAATTTTATTAAGTGAAATTTTTGTTTTAATTCTATCTTTTAGTTCCTATTAAGTGTAATCATCATATATGCAATGTGTTTTTAAACGTAAAATGTGTCAGCTATGTCCGCAGGCATTTCTCAGAGAACCCAATTAAGTCCCTACTGTGTTTTGATAACTGACTTGCAGAAGTATTGATTTATTGTTGCACTGAATTAAAAGCTGGCATCCTTTGTATTATCACATCAATTGCATCTTTTGAATCAAATAAAGGAGGTTGAATGAAAGAAAAGTTAAAAGGCACGCAACTCTATCCTACTTAAAATCTAGTGGCTCCAGTTGTATGTCGGGTGAACTCAGTTCACTTTAATCAGTCGAACACTGTTATAAATCTTATTGTGTATGTAACATAAACTACCTTAATTTAACTGACTCATTCATAATTGTGATGAAAGATAGCAAGGCGACCAAGTGAAATGAATACTTTGCAAAATAAGGAGCTTGGTTTCACAGATACAGACCATTGTGGGTAAGCGAGTTTCAGAGAATTCCTGAACTGGCACTTAGAGATATCCTCAAGGATGATAAGAAGTTTCACTATTACTTCCAATGAAATCATGACATCAATATTATACTAACTGAACAGTACAAAATTTGAGTTTCGACGTAGACGATTGTCTCATGAAACAAATATCGCTAGCTTTTGAAAAAAAAGGAATCTGGTTTGGTGATTTATCAACAGTTTAGTCTAGTTCCCTGCAACCCGACTACTGACTTGGAAGTATACTATTAAATACCACTCCGGAAACCAGACTAATCAACAAAACAAAATTTGAGTTTCGACGTAGACGATTGTCTCATGAAACAAATATCGCTAGCTTTTGAAAAAAAAGGAATCTGGTTTGGTGGTTTATCAACAGTTTAGTCTAGTTCCCTGCAACCCGACTACTGACTTGGAAGTGTATTATTAAATACCACTCCGGAAACCAGACTAATCAACAAAACAAAAAGCAGTCACATAATACACAGATATTTTTGTATACATGTGATGATTGTTGGAACCAGTTGGAACGATCTTTCACATGTTGGGCATTTTGAAAACAGATGTTATTTATACAGAATAATGAACAACTTCATTAGAAAAAGCATATTATTAACAGTTATTATCGACTTGATTGTAAAATGAGGATTCAGTCATTAAACAGCCCAGTTCCCTAACTCCCCCCCCCCACTCCCAGTTTTCTCAAAGTATAGCCTAATCGGATTTTTTCAATTTCTATAGTTCCCTAGGTAACTCGTGCCCTCGCTTATAGTGCAGTCTATGTTTGAGGACCCCGTTGTGCGTGAGTTATCAAGGGAGAGGTGTAGTGGCACCCTGATGTCCCACTACAACATTCAAAGGGCTATATAGTGGCACCATGATGTCCCACTACAACATTCAAAGGGGTATATAATAGCACCATTATGTCCCACTACAACAGTGGAAAGGGTATATAGTGGTAAAGTACACTGACAGTTTAACACATTCCTCTTGAGCATATATACTTCCATCCTGTAAAACAGAAGTTTTTACGTGAATTTAGTTAAAAAGCATTATGTACAACAGAGCAAATTTGTGACTTTTGAATGCATTTTATATAACATTTGTTACTTATAGTTTTAGAATTTAATCTTTTTTACCTTTAGCATTTATTTTATGTACCTTTTAAAGAATTTTTACCTTTTATCTTTTAACTTATAAGACTGCATGCTTACATTTATTTTGGAGGGTTTATGCTCAGGGCTGTTCCATTTAAACATGCATGGTACCCAGGGAAGGCTGATTTTAAAAAATATATGCCAGGGCACTTTGATTTCACTGAGTTCATATCATACTGATAAGAAAATTATAAATTGCATCTATGGATGAGTACCCCTGGGTCCCATGTTTGTTTTAATGGAACAGCCCTCATATAAATTTGTATATGAAATCAATGAAATAAAATAAATAAACACATAAAATTTGTTATGTGTATTACTAATGTGTCATTTTGTCCTGTTGCCAAAACATGGATAAAAATTCAAATTAGCAATTTCCCTATTCCCCTTCATTCGATGCAGTGTTTTGATATAGGAGTGTAAGAAATTGCCTGATATTCTGCACTTTTGAGCAAAGAACTGAAGATCAGGTCAAACTCAGAAACCACCATTTGAATTATTTAACACACTTTAGGGACATGACCTCATTGATTTTAGCATCTCGCTTAAGGAGCCAATTAAGGAGCTAAAGCAGTGCTCAAAACTAATGCCAATCTGCTATATCGTGGTTAGTGATTTTGCCAACAGATCACTAAAACCAGCTGTAACTAATTCACTGGAGCAGTGAAATTACTGCTAGTCACCATCATAACAGGTAAGAAGTGGTCATGAGTTGGCATACCCTTTTGTAATTAATTCATCTATTTATTGCGTTACTTGAGTACATACCAACATCCTTCACTTGACAAGGTAAACTAAATGCACATGACACAAAAGGACATGTGTTAAACCACTCATGTGCTTATCAAGGAAATTAGTGTGATTATTATCCAAACAGTCTAAGTTTATGCATGCAGAACTAGCCTGGTGTACTGCTCCCAGCACTGTTTATATTACTGATAATACTAAATGATAACAGTAATGCTAAATATTTACCAATTAGTAACAGTAATTGGTAACTACAAGAAAATGATAGTTCAAGTATTGACCAGTCAATAACAAGAACTGTTAACCAAAAGAAAACCAATGCTAGTATTGACCAGCTGGAACTAGTCATGTTTGCCTACTCAATGAATGATCCAGAATGAAGCCAAACAATATCTTTTAATATTTATATCATTATTGATAAACATTCTTAGCCATGTGTGGTGACAGTTGTCAACAAGTGGAAGCATTGGTAATGGGAATGAGTAAGGGATGATTTTTATCCTCAGTTGCAGCCATGACTTAACTTGATTGAATGGGCAACATTTCAACACCCAGAAGCCAAGGCTTTTATAGGACTGTACTTTGTCAGGGAATAATTAGACTTCCATCAGGACAAAACTATTGGTGACAAAAGTACATGTTTGTTTTATCTTTTAATAAAATCGTGTCTTGTGACAGATTTGATCTTATTTGGAGATATTTACATCTGCATGACAATGAAAGAACAAGTTGCTGATGATGACCAAATAAACTAAAGAAAATTAGATGTACCTAAATTATTTAGTGCCAAATAAACTAAAGAAAATTAGATGTACCTAAATTATTTAGTGCCATATAAACTAAAGAAAATTAGATGTACCTAAATTATTTAGTGCCATATAAACTAAAGAAAATTAGACATACCTAAATTATTTAGTGCCATATAAACTTGAACAAAATTAGATGTACCTAAATTGTTTAGTGCCAAATAAACTAAAGAAAATTAGACGTACCTAAATTATTTAGTTCCATATAAACTAAAGAAAATTAGACGTACCTAAATTATTTAGTGCCATATAAACTAAAGAAAATTAGACATACCTAAATTATTTAGTGCCATATAAACTTGAACAAAATTAGATGTACCTAAATTGTTTAGTGCCAAATAAACTAAAGAAAATTGGATTGTACCTTGATTATTTAGGCCAGATAAACCTAAGACATTTAGATGGTACCTTATTTATTAGACCAGATAAACTAAAATCAGTTAAATGATAGCTTGTTTATTTAGACCAAATGAACCAAAGACAGTTTAGATGGGACCTTGATTATTAGTTAGAGATTTTCATCTAAGTCATCCCTAAAACAAAGGCAATAATTGATGAAAGCATGATTAAAGGGCTATATTGAATAAAGACTTTTCTGCCCTCGTTTTTATGAAAAAGTAAATACTGTTACATTTCCTGACTATTTGTCTAATTGTGTTCTTCAAGATAAATGAATCTCTCCTACATTCATTATGCTAACAGGGTTCTATTTTATGCAGAAAAACAACCCTTGAACACTGGCTGGTGTTGGAAATTGCCGAATAAATGCTGCATGTGGCAATGTCATAATCCAGATTAAATATGAGCACAATCTTGCTCCAAGAAGAAATATCAGCCGATTGTGCATTTTCTATGACCAAAGCTTGTTTTGACAATATCATTGTGGAGCAAGGTTGTGCTGATACTAAAACATAAATTCATGACTTTTACGATCCACATACCGTTAGAATTTTCCTGCTGTCTCAGAGTTGGTGCTGTCATCTCCACTACATATATATAAATAGTACTACAAAGCATTTTATTCAATTTCTAACATTATTGAATTTAAATGATTCAGGAGAAACAACAGAAATATAATTTAAACAATCCTATTCATTTTATTCTATTCCTAACAGTATTGAATTCAAATGATTCAGGAGAAACAACAGAAATATAATTTAAACAATCTTATTCATTTCTTTCTTATATTTTATCATTTCAAAATTTGGGCATATGGCTCAGGGTTTTGGAGTGGTACCACTGGTGATTCAGAAAAATGTAAACAGTGGGGATTTGGAAAAAAGTAAACAGAAACTGTGTAGTGTGTATAATACATAACATTTTATTGTATAATATGCATGAACATTGCCAGTTTATCACATAATTTATGCCATAACTTACAGGAACTTAAATAGATTTTTTTTGTTTCAATATGAAGTATATGAAAAGGATTTAATGTTTTGTATTAAGTTACAGTATGAGGCAAGCCGTCTTGTGAGGAAATTGAATAACATGAGGTTCACTTTGCTGCAGTGCATTTCTTCACATGCATACACACACATGTGAAGTACAGTAAGGTCAAAGTCAAAATACATTTAAGAAAAACTAATTTTGTTTATCTTTCCTTTGTTTTAACAGCATTAACTCTTAAAACTGAGCCTGCATTCTTCAGTACTTCCATTGAGTAAAAAGATTGTTTCTAAATGTACTATAAACTATATATTATGTCTGCTACAGTACTGTAACATAGGAAATATGTTAATGTACTTCATTTTCTTCAAAAATATGAAAAGAAATCTTAAAATTTAGGGCAAAATGTTACAATTGTCAGTTTGAGAAAGGGATTGTTGAACACAACTACATGTCAGCTTCAAGTGAGATATATATAAGACAATATATCCATTGAACCTAAGCTATCATAAAGCATCTTGCACTCACACGATAGAACAAGGTTTGAATTTTTTAAGGGTATTTTGTTTCTTGTTTATTTTACTTACCTTTCGAATGTGACAAATACAAGATAATAGTAATAATAATGGGTTTGGGTTTTCTTTTCTTTTCTGAAAGGCACTATTTTTAGCATGATATTAGCTATATCCAAACTGTGATACCATCCCAACCTATATCCAACCTGTGATACGAGCCTAAACCTATATCCAGCCCATGATACCAGTCCAATTTATATCCAACCCATGATACCAGTCCAATCTATATCCAACCTATAATTCCAGTCCAATCTATATCAACCCATGATACCAGTCCAATCTATATCCAACCCATGATATCAGTCCAATTTATATCCAACCCATGATACCAGTCCAATCTATATCCAACCCATAATACCAGTCCAATCTATATCCAACCCATTATACCAGTCCAATCTATATCCAACCCATGATACCAGCCCAAACCAACCTCAGTGTGTCCATGAGAAAGGCATTTAGCTCCCATTTTTCCATCATGATCTAGGCAATAATATTTTAACGTGCCATTAAAAGCAACAACAGCAAAAATAATCCCATCTTTATTACAATACTTATCCTTTACCTGGCATAATGCCTTTATATCTAATAGGTAATATATATCTTAAGAAAACAGCTAATTGAACCCACATAACATTTATCTGTAGGTGCATGAATACATGTAACTCTGGATAAAATATATACCTGTAATGAATATTGGTATTTCAGATGGAAAAGATATGATAGTTGTTGCAGTACATAATCATAAGCGAATTTCATGGCCATCTAGTCATAGAAAAGCAGTTTTTATGTTCTTTGAATGACTCAGTTTCTGTATCTCTCTCTCTTTCAGAAGTAGTGAAAAGGTTGTATGTACTATTTAACACATTCTTTTTGCAACAGTTTTATGTTCAAAGGTCTAATAATGCTGTAGAAATGAAGACTTATTTTCTGGACATGTTCTAAAGCTTTGTCCACACAAATTAGGAATGTTTTAATAGCGTTGACACCATGAAATGGGTGTTGGGTTGGATATCGGTAATGTTATACACTCTGCACAATAAAATGGAAGTTTAGACCCGTTTAGTTATGATCAGACCGCAAGCACATCTTCTTTTGCAAACCAACACTACTTGTATTTGAAAAATTACACATAGATCCTTAATGTATGTTATTTATCTCTTACATGATATAGATTATGAATTTTGGTTCTCTAGTTCATATTTACAGATTTTTGAACTGTTGCATTACTTTGTTGTGTGTCAACATGGGCTTGATGAAACTGCAAGTGATACCATTACCTGTTTCATTTTCTTTTATCAATCAGACGTGGAGTCCTCATAATGTTCCACATTAAACCTAAGTCAAATTGGCCTGTTTTTTTCAAAGGATATAGGCTACAGTGATGCAAAGAAGACTAATCCCCATATTTTACAAACTTGTTAAGCAAGAAAATCCAAACAATAAAATTTAATTCAGACATTATACATGGATGAAAACATCATAATCAGAATTTGGCAGGCTAATAGAAGAATAAAGATTTAGATGATCATTAATACCAACACTGCAGTTGAAATTGGTAAACAGGATAAAATGGGTAGGCAGGATCAGTAAAAGTTTAATGTTGTGGATCCTGTGGGTTAGTGAAAAAAATGTCCCAGTTTTAAGTCCTGAAAAGAATAGTCATTACATGATTTATAGTCGATTACAAATAGAATTAATCATTGTGAGAATGTCAAACTTTGAGTTGGAGTTGGATTATTGTGCAAAACGTTTTTCAGAATGTGGTCTTGCCTTACTTTCAAAAAGTCTCTCACGTTAGTCACATGCTCCCAGCTTAAAACATTTCCTGAAAATGGGGTTTTGTCTTGTTTTCATAAAGTCTCTCAACTTAGATAATCAGGCCTTGCCATGCTTTCATTAAGTCTCTCAACATCAGAAAATGGGGCCTTGCCTTGCTGTTTTAAAGTCTCTCAACATAGAAAATGGGGCCTTGCCTTGCTGTTTTAAAGTCTCTCAACATCAGAAAATGGGGCATTGCCCTGCTGTCATAAAGTCTCTCAACATAAGAAAATGGGGCCTTGCCTAGCTTGCTGTCATAAAGTCTCTCAAGATCAGAAAATGCAGCTTTGCTGTCAAAAAGTCTCTCAACATCAGAAAATGGGGCCTTGCCTAGCTTGCTATCATAAAGTCTTTCAACATCAGAAAATGGGGCCTTGCTGTCATAAAGTCTCTCATCTTAAATATACACACTCTGTTAAAATTTTAAAGACTCATTGCATTGTATTAGGAAATTACCATTATACAGACATGAAAATATATATATCTATAAAATTAATTTAACTTAAGAAAAATGTTACATTGGAACAAAAAAGTTGGAGTTGAATATGTACTTAGTTTGAGAAGTTTGAAGCAAATGTAGTATGGTCTCTATTAATTCACTAATTTAATCATTAGGTCATGTGTACAGCTGCCGACAGGTGACAGTATATCCCAGAATTATACTGGTCACAGACGGATGCCCAACAGATACTTTAAGGGTTGCAGGACCTGATACTGCCTCAAGTGATGAAAAAGAGCAGGTAAATCTTTCAGGTTCAGAGACTTGTACAGTTTTTTGGATGTTGTTTATCTTGTACAGTCTTTCAGTTTGTTTTTTTTTCTTGTACAGTTTTTGGACTTTTTTAGCTTGTACAGTTTTTCAGATTTTTTTGTGCTTTTTCTGTCATATTGTCTATATTATTACTAACTAAAAAAAATCAATGAAATGATACCATTTTTTCCCATGTAGTTCTTAAGGAATAATGTCATCTAGTACTCTGTCTTTTTGTCCAATCTGTGAATGGTAAGGCATACTTACAACTCTTCCAACAGTGATAGCATCATTTTCATTGTCAAAAAATGATAAGGTTTAATTACATTATAATTTTTAAATATGTTTGTAATTTCTGCAACATTTGCTGTATTCAGCTGAAACTTTTGGATATTTCAATGTATATAAAGTTTGTACCCTTACAGGTTGTTACTTCCTGTCTTATCAGCATGGATCAGTACACTGATAGGTTATTACTTCCTGTCTTATCAGCATAGATTAGTATGTAATGTTATTACTTCCTGTCTTATCAGCATAGATTAGTATGTAATGTTATTACTTCCTGTCTTATCAGCATAGATTAGTATGTAATGTTATTACTTCCTGTCTTATCAGCATAGATTAGTATGTAATGTTATTACTTCCTGTCTTATCAGCATAGATTAGTATGTAATGTTATTACTTCCTGTCTTATCAGCATAGATTAGTATGTAATGTTATTACTTCCTGTCTTGTCAGCATGGATCAGTACATTGATAGGTTATTACTTCCTGTCTTATCAGCATAGATTAGTATGTAATGTTATTACTTCCTGTCTTGTCAGCATAGATCAGTATGTAATGGTATTACTTCCTGTCTTGTCAGCATAGATCAGTATGTAATGTTATTACTTCCTGTCTTGTCAGCATAGATCAGTATGTAATGTTATTGCTTCCTGTCTTATCAGCATGGATCAGTACATTGATAGGTTATTACTTCCTGTCTTATCAGCTTGGATCAGTAAGTAACATTTGGCAGGAAACCATGTCTACAGAACCATTTTGTGATGTGTATGTCAAAAGGATGGTATTATTATCATTGTCTTCAGATTGCCTTTGTCCAAAATAGGCCCAGCCCCTAGCTGCTGGTGTAGCCATTTGCAGTACAGTACATCATGTTTTGTCCATTCATTGTGCTGTGTATAACTTTTTCTCAAACACTGCTCAACAGAATTCAGACAAATTTAAACAAAGCATTCTGGCATTATTATATTTGTCCAGTGATGCCATCAAATATTACTGAAAATAAAAAAGCCCTTTAAACAACTTCTTAAAAAACACTCAACAGAATTTGACATAAAGTATGCTGGCTTTGACAGAAAGTATCCTGGCATGATAGACAGATGATGCCATTACCCCATACAATGTGACCATCATTGCTAAAAGCCTTGGAAACCTTGAATGTTTTCTTAAAAACTGCTCAACATAATTTGACCAAATTTGACAGAAAGTCTGACATTTCTGATTTTCAAAAATTTACAAACAAGGCTGATCCAGTATGACATGGCTGTCATGACTAACAAACAGACCAAACAGTTAAAAGACTTCTCTGAAACTGATTGAATTTGTCTGCAAATGCACCCATCCTTTAAATGATCTCTTTTAAAAAACTGCTGACCATAAATTTGATATAGAGCTGTCTGGCATGAAGGGATTTTAAGTTAATGTGGATAATACCAATGGCTGATATTACATAAAACCGAATGAACTTTAGAATCTTCTTAAACACCACTTAACAGATGTTGCTTAAATGAGACAAAAAGTGTCCTGTGTTGAATGCCTTTCATATTTATATATATGATTTGTTCCATTCAAAGATATGGGTACCATTAGTAGAAAATCATTTACATGGCTCTATAAAAAAAAAATCTGCTAAATGGAATTAGACCACCATGGACACAAAGTGTCTTGGCTTGGGTGTCTTTCAGTATTGGGCAAATAATGCTGATGTGCTGTCAGATAAAGATATACCTCCTTGAGAAACCTTGAAACATTTGTTGTTTATATGCTATGACAGATATTGTATTCTTTCAAGGTATTTCATATATATTCATTTCTCCAATAATTTTAAATATATATTTTATATTTTTTAGCTTTAAATAAGAAAATGTAATAAACCAATGTACATTTTTTTTATGATAAATATATTAATTAAAATACTACAAGCAAAGAAAATCATGGCCTGAAGAAAAAGAAACTTAGATCCAGACTGATCAGATGGTCAGACTCTAATCAGGTGTCCCCACCTTAACCACTCAACCACCATAAATCTCACTGGTTTCCAAGTCATGACTGTAGCAGAAGGGAGGACTGACCCAGAAATCCATGTTGACTACACTGATTACCTCCCCTTGTAATGTCAAGTAACTGTATAGACTTTTAGGGTGCAGCTATGATCATTTTGTAAGTTATGTATATAGGTAAAGTCTCCATGGGCTGGAAGAAATCCAGAGGACTGCTCATTTTATGAAAGACTATATTCTAGAAAAACAAAATCACACAAATTATCACAACATTAATAGAAAATTTTGCAACTATGTACACTAAATGTTTCTTTCCCATCTACAGTTTCAGTACCTGTGTGAATCTGTGTTCACAAGCTGTCATGTGTCAGTTACCCAAGTAAATGATATCAGAACTACTTGGGCCTCTTGTTTTCAACTACTTCTTAAAAATGATCAATTTGCACATGATTGTAAAATTAGCTTTCTGGAATCTAGGCCTTTCAGATGTGTTTAGTGAATATTGATCCCTCATCCAGTGTGACCACTTTGAATTTAAATGGATGAAGCCTTTAAAAACTTCCTTCTTAGAAACATCTCAACAGAATTTGACTCAGCTGGTGCAAAGCATCCAACTGTAAAGGTTTTTCAGGTTTGTTCAAAGATGCCAATCCACCATTAAACTGGCCACCATTACTCAAAATAGAAATACATTTAAATAACTACTGCTAAACTGTTTAGCAGGATTTGATCAAATTTGATAGAAAGTATATTTTCATGAAAGGCTTTCTGTTAATAACTTTTAAAAAGATGCTGAATAGAAAGCATTATGTCATAGAACACTTCAAAATTGTACATATGAAGCTGACTTGTTATCAGATATGACCCCCATACTAATAAATGAAAAACCTTTAAACAACTTCTTGTGAAATACCACTCAACAGAATTTAACCAAATTTGACCCCAAAAATTTCAGGCATAGAAGTCTTCAGATTTATACAAAATATACCAGTTGGTATCAGATATGGCTACTATTGCAGATAGTTTCACAAAATTAAAATGTGTAAATTCCTTTCAAAGTTTGTACAAGTGATGTCAGTGCACCATCAACTATGGCAGCTGTTACTAATAATAGTAGCCCTTTAAATGGCTTCTTAAAAACTGCTAATTAGAATCTGCCAAAATTTACAGAAAGTATACAGGCATGAAAGCCTTTCACACTGGTAAAATGGTGTTGCTCTGCAATCAGACATGGCTACTATTGCTAAAAGTGGAGAAAAAAACCTCAGATATTTTTCAAAATAATTTGACCAAAACAGAAACACTTTGGCATTAAGAGCTTTCACATTTATAGCAATGATGTTGATCTGCCATCAGATATGACCACCATTACTGTAAGTTGAAAGTCATTTAAATGGCTACACAAAAATGACTAAGCAGAAGTTGATTAAATTTGAGAGAAGCACCTTAGCAGGAAACATTTTCAAGTTCTACACATGTGATGCCAATCTACTATTTAAACTGCCCTAACTTGCATGCCATCCATATATACCAGTCATGCCTGTCTTTCACTGAACATGGTCAACATTACTAAAGTTAGGCAAACATTTAAACAGTTTTATCCAGAATACCCCACAACACAGTTGTGTAACTTGACAGAAAGCTAAACAGTTTTATCTAAAACACCCTACGACACAATGTGTGTAACTTTGACAGAAAGCTACACAGTTTTATCTAAAACACTCTACGACACAGTGTGTGTAACTTTGACAGAAAGCTGCACAGTTTTATCTAAAACACCCATGACACAGTGTGTGTAACTTTGACAGAAAGCTGCAGTTTTATCTAAAACACCCCATGACACAATGTGTGTAACTTTGACAGAAAGCTGCAGTTTTATCTAAAACACCCCATGACACAATATGTGTAACTTTGACAGAAAGCTGCAGTTTTATCTAAAACACCCCATGACACAATGTGTGTAACTTTGACAGAAAGCTACACAGTTTTATCTAAAACACCCCATGACACAATGTGTGTAACTTTGACACATAGCCTTCTGACATAGAGGTCTTTTAGCACTGAACATTAATGCTGACATGTCATCAAATATGGATGAAGATACAAAATTATGACCATCCCATATACAGATTTATTGGCTATCTGCTCTTGCATTTGGCAGTTAGGCAGATTTTAGCCAGGTGAACAGTCTTTCCCACATTGGTCTCTTCTTCTTCAAGGTTTACTTACCAGTTAAAGATAATATTCAGTAGAAAGCAGCACTAAGCCTCAACAGAAAATAACATGTTTGTTTGGATCCAACCTCTTTACTTTTTGGTAAGTTAAAAAGTTGAACAAGTGTGATTTGACTAGTTCCTAAGAAGGTCACCTTCACTAAAATATTGTGTTTTTATATGATCCAGCATGGCCTATGTTGATCTATGTTGATTTTGTATTCTTAGATGATCCAACATGACCTATGTTGATTTTGTGTTTTTAGATGATCCAACATGACCTATGTTGACCTATGTTGATTTTGTGTTTTTAGATGATCCAACAAGACCTGTGTTGATTTTGTGTTTTCAGATGATCTAACATGACCAATGTTAATTTTCTGTTTTCAGATGATCCAGCATGACCTGTGTTGATCTTTGTGTTTTTAGATGATCCAAGATGACCTGTGTTGATTTTTGTTTTTAGATGATCCAACATGACCAATGTTGATTTTGTGTTTTCAGATGATCCAGCATGACTTGTGTTGATTTTTGTGGTTTTAGATGATCCAGCATGGCCTATGTTGATTTTGTATTCTTAGTTGATCCAACATGACCTATTGTTGACCTATGTTGATTTTGTATTCTTAGATGATCAAGCATGATCTATGTTGACCTATGGTTGATTTTGTGTTTTTAGATGATCGAGCATGACCTATGTAAATTTTGTGTTTTTAGATGATCCAACAAGACCTGTGTTGATTTTTGTGTTTTCAGATGATCCAGCATGACCTATATGTTGACTTTTATTGATTTTGTGTTTTTAGATGATCCAACAAGACCAAAGTTGATTTTGTGTTTTCAGATGATCCAACAAGACCGATATTGATTTTGTGTTTTTAGATGATCCAACATGACCTATGTTGATTTTTGCTTCCAGATGATTCAGCATAACCTATGCTGATTTTATTTTAGCTTTTAATTTTGAGTCCAAATTATTGTGTACGTAAAATATTCTTGGTGTAGAGGAATTTATAACTATTGCAATGGTGTTCACTGAAATTGTGATGCCTATCTGAAACTGACCTACCCTGTACTATTTAGAAAGCTAATATGCATGCCACCAGGCCTCAATTTCACCAACATAAGTCTTGAAGTTAAGAACAGACTTCAGTAATTTGATTGGTCAGTTTTAGTCAGACCTAAATTTCAACTAATGAGATTAATGGCTTCTAGATTTTAATTTATGTTTAGACTTCCGTTGGTGAATTTCAGACCTGTTCTTATTATGAAATGAATATGATAATTTGTCTGTGTAAATTACTGTCCTTTGATATCCCTCATTAGTTTGGTTTCATTGTAAATGTTAATGTATGTCCAGGATTTAATGACCTTATTAAGTGCATTTTCTCAATTCATTACAAGCATCATTAGACTATTACGTTGTTAATGGAGATCATCAACTGAAATATTTGTAGGAGAAACAGAGAGTTTTGAACATGTTCAGAAAGTTGAGGGCAGAGCTGAACATCCGAGTCTTTCCAGTTCCAATTGGAGATTCTGATAAAGTGAGTATAGATACATGGGCTGTTAATAGGTTCAAATTTCTCAGCAACTTGTCAAAACAAACATTTCTGAAAAATTAATTTGTTGAAGGATGTCCACTTTTGTAACATCAGTGTTTACTGATCAGTTCAAAATGTAATGGTCATGTCAGTATGATGCCATCAATATTACATCACTTTTTGCCTGGTATATGTATTGTCATGCTATCAACTCTGGGACAGGTAATAGCCCTTGCTTGTGGATAGATAAGGTACGTGTATTGTCATGCTATCAACTCTGGGACAGGTAATAGCTCTTGCTTGTGGATAGATAAGGTACACATAATGACTCTTACTAGTTGATAGATATCAACTAAATATAATGCAAGAAAATACACGCTGACAAGTGATTTGGGATTTATTGGATCCTTATCTATATCAGATATCAGTTTTTCAAAAAGCTAAATGCTCCAACTTTACACAAGCGATCATCCTTAAAGAGACAACTTCTGGGATCTTGCCAGTTTTCTTCCATCTTAAAAGACTACATTGTCACAACATCTGAGGTGTTAAGACCAATATTATTTAATTTTTAGAATGTGATAGACGTAGCATATTTCATATGATAACTGTACTGTGCACTTAAATCAGGTAAATTTTGTGAGGTTTTTTAATACCTGAAGTTAATAAGAAAATAGATATATTTAGTGGTAAGTTACAAGAGCAGCCCTGATCTTCTAAACAGGTTTTAAAAGTCAGTTCTCTCCAATGAGGCCATCTGGGTAAGTTTTAAAGTGACTTTCCTTCCAATGAGGTATTTTGGGATCAAGTAATGTGCACTCAGCAAGGAAAATATTTTGTAAGTTTTGACCAGAAAGAGAGTGTTTGTGATTATGTGCCATTTGTGGCTTTACTTACAAAGTAGGTTAAATGAATAAAAATGTTAACAGTGACAATTTCTCAGAGTGAAACCTTACATGTGACAAGGAAGCAACTTTGAGTTGTAGTGATAAACCAGAGGATGGGTAAATTGTGGTATGGTTTTCTCGATTCACTGCATCATAATATGAAAGATCTACATTAATGTGCCTCTATATTTCTTCTAATAATCAAAGTTTGTAGGATGAATCTGCAGCCAGTCTTATTGTCCCAGCTGTAAGCAAGGGCTAAATGTTGATTGTCAGTGATAGAAACAGTTTTGGAGGAGTAAACCATCTGTCAGCAAGGGCTAAATCTTAATTGTAAATGATAGTAACAGTTTTGCTGGAGTGAACATTAGAGTTTATATTTCAATGAAATGAGTTCAACAGCTTAAAACCTTGAGAGGTTAACATAAGTAACTAAAAATCTATTGTAAAATATTTACTGATAAATAATTTATAAAGAAGTGGTAGATACAAGTTTCATTATTAATTACTATTTATGTTAATTATGACTCTGTGACTACACTTGGTTACTTCAAGAGATTTGTCTCCCATCATCAGAATTTCCAAAATATTGGATGAGGAGAAGAAAACATTGAATTTGTTGTACTTAGAAGAAACCATTTTCAGAAACAATTTATATTGTTGACAATTACTAATAATAATCTTAATAATAAAACTTAATGGTGCCTTTGGAATAATTTCCCATTGGCTGATTGAGTTTAGATGATTCTAGAAGAATTCAGTAACTTCCCATTGGTTGGGCTAGGTCACATGAATAGGCAACTTCAGGGCAAAATGAGTAGTAAGATCTATCATGTGGGGTCTATTGTGAAATGTAGTCACAGTAAATAGTGTACATAAGGAAGGAACTGAGCAATCAGATTAATTCCGATTTTGGAGTAATCGTTATTTCTTGTGTTCCTGTTGTAAGTCTGCAGATGTACTTTCATGTTTTGCATAGATATTATTGGAGAGGAAAAACATTTGTTTGAACTGTTGAGTGGAAGTAGAAAGTGCTTGTTATATGGACTATAATATTATTCTGTAACTGTTGCAAATTATTCAAAGGGGCTTTGGACAACACCAACTTGACGTCATCATTTTTGGTAGACCAGTACATTTCCAATTTTGAAATTTATACAGAACTTTTGATTGGACTTTCATAGAATTTTATCAGGAATTATTTTGGATTTCACTTCATAATACTGTAAGTTTCTCTCATATTTTCATTTATAACTTTGATAATTACATTGTTTGTTAAGTTTTTACAAAAACACCTTGGTTTTGCTTCTTTCTCTTACGTAGTTTGTGACCATAGAGTCAGAACAAAACAAAGTCAGTCTTGACACCCATTACCAAGTCCCCTGACTAGTATTCTAGTAATAAATATGCAGGTTTCAGAATAACAAACAAAATCATGTACAAATAAATTGCTTAATTCTCTTTGAAATTTAAAAAAAAATTCTGATGCTCAGGAGTAGTTAAGTGACCTTAGTAATTAAACAACCTAAGTAATTAAATGACCTTAGTAATTAAATGAACTTAGTAATTAAATGACCTAAGTAATTAAATGACCTTATTAATTAAATGACCTTAGTAATTAAATGACCTTAGTAATTAAATGACCTAAATGACCTTAGTAATTAAATGACCTAAGTAATTAAATGACCTTAGTAATTAAATGACCTAAGTAATTAAATGACCTTAGTAATTAAATGACCTAAATGACCTTAGTAATTAAATGACCTTAGTAATTAAATGACCTAAGTAATTAAATGACCTTAGTAATTAAATGACCTAAGTAATTAAATGACTTTAGTAACTAAATGACCTAAATGACCTTAGTAATTAAATGACCTAAGTAATGACCTAAGTAATTAAATGACCTTAGTAATTAGGTAACCTAAGTAATTAAATAATTAATTCAGCTCTTCCCCATTATAACGTGGTAGTTGGGGTCCATAACTGTTATGTACCAAACAGCTGTATAGCGAAAATGATCAAAAATGGTGAGTGTACTTTAGTTTATATAAATTATGTTTTTTCTCTGCATGGTATTTGTACATTTAATTATGTCCAATAATAATATTTAAGAAAAGTAATTAAAAAATATACCAAGTGTTAGATTGCTTTCTTTCAACCCATCTTGTTATAGATATGAGTAAAAGCAATGATATAAACACCTACCTCATTTTAATAAATATACTTTCCAGCTTAATTTCTGTCTACAGCTGCTTCAAATTTAAAGTGATCAAAAAATGTTGTAATCACTTGCAAAAAATGTTTGAATTTAGGCTGCTCTTAAGACCAATGCAGCCTGATGTTAAGAGCTTTGTTCCTCTTTAATTAGGAGATCACAATCACATATTACCATCTCTACACCCATTTTGCAATTAAATATATGAACATCTATCTGTAACAAGTGCAATGTCAAGTCATTTTTTTAAAAATAATAATATATAATAAAATATCGCAATTTCAGTTCAGAACATCAGTTACATAAAGTGAGTAGTGACTGAGTGATGTCATATTATGTGCAGCACGCTTTTAGCAATTCTAGAACATGGAATAACATTAAAATTTACAAACTTAGATGCATGTAATCCATTTATAATCTGAATGCTGTCCCAAACAAACACGTTTGTTCACAAAAAGTGCTAATCCAAATAGAATTCACTCAAATGATATGCATTTCCCACTGGAAGTATTCCGTGATTTTAGTTTTATTTTAGACTGGATCGTTCTGGGTTTTTTGTTTCATTCTGTTATGGTTTTTGTTGTTGTTTGTTCTGTTTTTTTATAATATTTTTTTTTTTTTTTTTTAGCAAAGTCCATGATGTTTCTCAGCTGCATAATGTTCAGGGGCTTAATGTACTGGTTTTCTGGTCACATCAGTCATTTTTGGAATGTAAATATTGCTTTGGAAACAATATTTTGGTGTTTCCAGTGGGTCCTCCTGGTCGCTGTGAATAGTAGATCCTACTTCCTGTTGATCGGGATCTGAATTCTCTTTTGGTGCTGAGGAAGAATTGGACAATGTCATCATGTCTTACATTCAACAGCAGGGCAGTGCTCATAAATTTTGATTTAGTGCTGAACATCATCAGATGAGTTAAAATGTCCCAGTATCACAGCTTGTCCCTTAAAATCACAATTCTATTGACAAAATAAGCTTTCCTTTTCCTGGATGTCTCCATTGTGAGGTTAAATGTCTTAATTCACTCATAAATACTGATAATACCAAATGTACTTTTAATTGAGATTTCAGTGGAAAGGGACACTTAGTTGTTTGAATAGAACTTATTTGTACTGTAACTACATTATGCAAATGAACATCCATCTCTTCTGGGCTGCACTGCGACAGATTACAGAAAATGGTGGCAAGTTCAAAAGACATGTTGCCACTAATCCTTTCTGTGATCTGTTCCACGTGTCAATAAAGAATGGTCAAAAATAAGCTGGTCTTCTGACTGTCAATGAGCTGTACTTACATAGAAAAAGTCACTGATTTATAGGGTGGCATTAATGCTAAAGACAAATTAGACAGTCCTGTGTACTTCAGCCAAATACAATAGTTGATACTGACCAATGACAATTATGGCTTATTAGAGACATTGGTAATTTTGTGTGTTCAGTAGCCTGTTAGGAATACAATATCTTATTTTGCCTTAATACAACAGCTGCTAATTAAAGATTAACCTTGACTGTAAAAACACGTTATGGTAATTTCTAATCAAGAATTGTAGTTTTAATGTAAAGTTTTCAGCTATTAGATGTCAAAAAAAATTTTTTAAATAATTTTATTATAGTTTTGATTTATTGGAACATAGTGCTACTGCATTATATCCATAATCACATTATAACAAAATGTGTTATGATGGTAGAGAGCTGTAATTAAATGACCTAAGTAATTAAATGACCTAAGTAATTAGGTGGCCTAAGCAACTGAGTGACTGCATTATGCAGATAAGATTGGTTTTGAATTTTTTAAGTGTTTAAAATGTTTTCTATTTTGCAAATAAAAATGTTTTAAGACAGACCTAATGGTTTAAAAATAAAATTAAAGATAAATAAAACACTGTTTTCTGGAATACAGGTACATATATAAGTACACCACTACCTGGCTGATTGGATGGCAATATTACAAGGAGTTATTGATTCCAATGCATATTAATACATATTGCAATACTATAAATGTGTATTGCAGTATGAATTTTCTGGGCAATACACATCCCTAAAACAACTAGAGACTGAAATTTCAATTAAGTTGCAGAGAATTGCTTAACTGTTTGAAAACAACTGACTGAATGCATATTTTCATATTTTCAAAAACTAAATTAATTTTTGACAGGTGATAGAATCCTAATTATGCATGTGATATTTAATGTTATGTTCACTTTATGGCATATTTAGTCAGAATTGACATGTTGCTACAGGAATTAAATGTATTGTTTATGTTGTAACTATCATCTTTAAGAAATATATCACAATGATATTTTCTTTTCCATGTGTCAATTTTCAGAGCATTTCTGTTATAAATGTTATTGTACCAACCATTTATGGGTCCTATCTATTTCCAGGACTACTTACAGATGATTGCCAGTGCTACTAATGGCAAAGTCATTTCTGCCGTTAACTGGAGAAAACTGTCCAATTATCAGAAACAAGTGGTATGATATTACATTTATTTATGATGAAGCCCAGCTAAGATCTTCCTAAATAGGCAGAGGTTTTTTCTGTTTGAGGTCTTATTTGAAAGGTGATGGTTCAGTTTGATAAAATGGCCATATTTTGGTATATTTCACTTAAAATGTACAATTTATAGAGGAAAAGGGGGTTTCAAAGCCCCCATCCCCTGAAATTTGCCATTGGATGGAAAGTTTAGTCATATACAGCACAATGTATGATGCACCAATTATAATTGTGAGGCAAGAATTTTACACTTGCCTTGGGTTGGATTTGCATTCATTCATTCATCACTACAAGAACCAGAAAAGCATTAACAGAATTGAGTGATATTGGTTTACATGTGAGGGTGACTACAAAGATATTACCAAAAATCATTTTGTTGGAAGTTATGGAATACAGTTCACTGTGATAGCTGAAGACAGCGTTTGGAGAAAGAGATGCACTAACATACACCTCAAAGTATTTCAAGGCCATCATCAAAGCCAAACACTCCTTCTGTAATTTAGAATAATTTCTCTGCTGCTTATTCAATTTCCTTGAAAAAATGCACACTGGATGATCAACACCATTGCTGTCTTCCTGTAACAGTACTCCACTAGCCCCTACATTACTTGCATCTACAGGCATGTTAAATGATTTGTGAAATCTGGACCTGAAAGAACTTGTGTACTTTTCAGTATGGCCTTTAACTTATCAAAAGCTTCCTGACTGTGACAATTGTTATGGTTAGGGTGGGGTGCTCCCAGTGTTTTATGTAAACTATTATAGAAGTCCCACCCAGGCTCTATTTTGTTGGAAGTTAAATTTAGTAAAAAATAGATGTAAAGCTCAGAGCCCCCAGTCAGCATTGCTGATGGTTAGATGGTTAAATCTACAAAAAAGATCAAAATTCAATGAATAACAATTAATAACAGGTCAATAATCAAATGACTCAAATTTCCAATTACACACCTTCCACTTGACCCTTTAATAAGCCAATTGCATCACTTGATTTGCAGTGTGAGATTGATTTCCACCTGTCCTTGTATTTCTACTCATCTGGTGTATCCTTTCTCCCTCCTATTTCTCCCAATTCCTTCTCCTCTTCCTCCTTGACTTCTCTCCAATTCCTCCTCCTCCTCCTCCTCGACCTTCTCTAGACTCTTCCTCCCAACTTTCTCTAGACTCCTCCTCCACTTCTCTCCCACAACTACCCTTCTGTCGACTTTGACTCTCTCGACTATAGTCTCAATTCCATGTCCAACTCTTGAAGACTTGGGACCCATGGAACCTTATGTTCTGTGTCTCCGAAAAAGCTTCCTGTGAAAACATAAGGATGGTACAATTTTTTCCCTTAGCCCTCTCATCTCAAACTACACACATCCTATCATCAGATAACAGCTATTAAATTTCTTCGGTCATGCATTTGTTCACATCGAGATACCCATATGTTCTTGTATGGTAAAATAAACATCATAATACAGCACTGTATCAATTACTTCTTATACATACATCACTAAATTCCGTCACATCAGTACATATTCCTAATCCCATTATACTAAACAATATCACAATAATCAGATGCATTTCTGTACCTTACAACTCATACAAAGTATGCAAATATTCAAATATCCATACTCTGATATATGCATACATCCATAGTAACTAATCTTATATACATCAACCATGTTTCCAAATTCACAATTCAAGCATGTGTAAATTCTAACATAATGCATTAATAAATGCACTGGTTTACTACGAAGTAACCTAATAGCAAATTACAAAATTAATTCTGACCACAAGCTAACAATTTACATAATTCTGCCTTGCATCTAATAACCATCTGCATAGGCTCAAGCCCATATCTTAAATATGCATGTAAATGAAACACTACAAAGGTAATTCTACATACTAAACAATCTTAGTAATTAAGTGTACATACTACAAATAATTACAAATTATGATGCCGTAATATTTTCAGAAATCAAGCAAATAACTTACTGACCCTTTTCAAAGCTTTGTCTTTCCTTAGAATCTGCCTCTTAAGTTTTGCCACCAAATTACAAGTGGCTGCTTCTCTTGGAGTAAACCCTATTGATCTGCAATCCTTTCAGGAGAATACTAAATTTCTCTTATGAGTTCAGAAAGTATCATTCGGGTCTGAATTGTAATGACACCCTCTGTCTCAATTTCAATTGGATATCACTGTGAACCAATCCAATCAAACTTAGCAGACAATGTCCCTCTCGCTGTAAGTCAGCGTTGGGACGAAAAAGAATATGCCCCATTCACCCCACTAGCTTCCTTTTGATCCTGAACTAACTTTTAACACATAGGTGTGATAACGGCAAGCCTTTGTTAAGTCGCACAATCTATCACCATTGCCAATTCAAGTTTCCAGTCTCCGGCTGGTCAAGTAACCTTGCATAAGAGTTCAGCACTAACCCCGCGGCAGTCTTCAGACATCAAACACATGGCTATGGTAATGTTCCCAAGACATGTAGATTATAGCTTATACATGACTTTATAGCTTGGGCATAGCAGACATGACACTGACATTTGTTTTACCAGGGAAACTTGGTCTTCTTACTGAACAAATTGGTCAGGGGTTCAGCAGTCATGTAAAAATTAGAGCAAAATTTCCCATAATAACCAGCCATAGCCAAAACTTGCATCAGTAGCTTCTTACTGATAGGCTCAGGGTATTCTGACATAGCCTTGACCTTAAATTCTATAGGTTTTATTTCAACCACATCCCACATGTCCTAAAAAGGTAAATATTTTAACAGTCATGGTCTGACTTTTTCTAAAAATTATTGAGCCAATCAGCTTCCAGGGCATGCATGATACAGTACAAATATACTCCTAGGATCACATGATGTTGAAATGGCCTCCATTCAACTAAATTGTTTGCTACTTTGACCAAAGTAGTTGTTGACATGAACTTGGCAACTGGCCTTGGTTTATGAATGGAAATTTCATGATGTATTGTGTGTGTACTTTTACTATAGTACAGGCCAGCCACTGAATAAAAGAATTAAATAATAAATGTCATAAACCCAAATGACTTAAATAAGACTATGTTATAAATTAATATATGATACAGATATCCATAACGATAATATGTATCAAATAGTCAATGAGACTGTAGATAATATGTATCAAGTAGTCAAAATAGTCCCAGGAATCTGATGTATCATGTTTGTATAACATGTATCACAGTATTAGAGTAGGCATAGATAGTAGAATATGGTACATTGTATAGTTTAAATGGCAATGTTAGTGTGGGAGTAAATAGCAAAATTGTATAACTTATATGACATTATTAAAGCTGCTGTAGTATTTTCACTCTCTGGTCTTAATCTAAGAAACAGAAAAAAAGCAAAAAAAAAAGTTTTGTAAAATTCTACAAAATAATTTATTTCCCTAGAATACAAAGTGAAAATTTAAAAAGAACTTGAATTATTCTGAATTAACTCCCAAGTAGTTCTAAATATTCTATCACAAGTCCAAAATGATAGTGTTCCAAATGAATTCCAGTGGTGTTCCAAATAAATTCAGAACTTGAATGTGTTGATGTGCCAATAGCTTCAGATGTGCTAATGTGCCAACAGTCTTGATGCACCACATTGATACAATCCAATATGCCCTTGAATGAATTCACTATAATTCCAAGGTAGTGATTTAGTCCTAAATCAGTGTGCACATTGTCATTCCAGTGAATAATTAAAACTAAATAAATCCTCTCAAATTATAACTGAATACAACTTAAAGACTGATTCCGCTTTGGATGTTGAGATAAGAATAAATAATTTGGAAGTAACGAACATTTACACAGAAAAGCAAAGATACAATAATTGAATCAGGATGTGGGTAATTTTTCTACTAAAATTATAAACAAGTTGCATCTAGAACATACTTAATTTCTAAATAAAGGTACATCTTGAAATCAACATCTGCAAACATGTTTACCTTCAAGTAATAATTATCTTAATATATATATCTACAATCATAGATAAAAATGAGCTATGTTAATATATTGTTTATAGAAAAAATACCTTAGATAGGCCCAAACTCCTACCTTTAATTATGGACAAAGGTCAACCACACAATACAAATTAAATATACATAGCATTATATATATATATAAATATATTAGCATTGAGTACCTTGTATAATTTATATGGCAGTATTAGTGTGGGTGTTTACAGTAGAATTTGGTATCTTGTTTAACTTATGTGGCTGTGTTAGAGTGGGTGTAGATAATATAATTCAGTAACTTGTATAACTTATGTGGCAATGTTAGAGTGGGTGTTGATAGTAGAATTATGTACCTTGTATAATTTATTCAGCAATGTTAGAGTGGGTGTTGATAGTAGAATTGGGTACCTTGTATAATTTATATGGCAATATTAGAGTGGGTGTTGATATTAGAATTGAGTACCTTGTCTAATTTATATTGCAATGTTAAAGTGGGTGTTGATAGTAGAATTGGGTACCTTGTGTAATTTATATGGCAATGTTAGAGTGGGTGTTGATAGTAGAATTGGATACCTTGTATAATTTATATGGCAATGTTAGAGTGGTTGTTGATATTAGAATTGAGTACCTTGTCTGATTTATATGGCAATGATAGAGTGGGTGTTGATAGTAGAATTGGGTACCTTGTCTAATTTATATGGCAATGTTAGAGTGGATGTTGATAGTAGAATTTGGTACCATGTATAATTTATATGGCAATGTTAGGGTGGGTGTTGATATTAGAATTAAGTACGTTGTATAATTTATACGGCAGTGTTAGAGTGGGTGTTGATAGTAGAATTGGGTACCCTGTATAGTTTATATGGCAATGTTAGAGTGGGTGTTGATATTAGAATTGGGTACCTTGTCTAATTTATATGGCAATGTTAGATAGAGTGGGTCTTGACAGTAGAATTAGGTACATTGCATAATTTATATGACAGTGTTAGAATGCATGTAGGTACTAGAATTACGTATTTTGTATAACTTATATAGCAGTGTTAGAGTGGTTGTTGATATTAGAATTGAGTACCTTGCATAATTTATATGTGTGTGTTAGAATGTGTGTAGATATTAGAATTAGGTACTTCGTATAATTTATATGGCAATGTTAGAGTTCGTGTTGATAGTAGAATTGGATACCTTGTATAATTTATATGGCAGTGTTAGAGTGGGTGTAGATATTAAAAAATTAGGTACTTTGTTTAATTTACATGGCAGTGTTCGAGTGGGTGTTGATATTAGAATTGGGTACTTTGTATAATTTATATGGCAATGTTATCGTGAGTGTTATAAATTTTTCATTATATTGCTTTGTTGTCTGCAGTGTGTCAGTTTAAAGTGATGTCTAGTACTGGAGCATCATGTCCCAGACATGTAGCGTCATGTCCCACCCAGTCACATTATCCGACCAGTCCTAACACTAACCTCTTAATGCTGAGTGCAGCTGCTAGTACAGATTTTATAAGTCTTTGGTATGACTCAGCTGGGGTTCGATGCATAATTTGTATGGCAGTGCTGGGGTGGGTGTTGATAATGAAATTAGGTACCTTGTATAATTTATATGGCAATGTAAGAGTGGGTGTTGATAGTAGATTTGGGTACCTTGTATAATTTATATGACATTGCTGGGGTGGGTGTTGATAGAAGAATTGGGTACATGGTATAATTTAATATGACAAAGCTTGGATGGGTATATATGCTAGAATTGGGTAATCTGTGCAATTTAATATGGCAATGCTGGGGTTGGTATTTAGAAATGGATATTTTTGTTACATTACAGGATATTTTTGTCCTAATACAGGATATTTTTGTTACAATACAATATATTTTAAATTACAGGATATTTTTATTACATTACAGGATATTTTTGTGTTAGTAAAGGATATTTTTGTTACAATACAGGATATTTGTTGCAAGCTGGCTGCTAAGAAGATGAATCCTTTATTGTATGCACTGTACCGTGCACATATCGAGGATGCAGAGGATGCAAGCTTTGCTGATATGGTAAGTCTAAATAATTTGGACTTAGCTACAAACATTTTTATTAAATATTTATAAAAATATAACATATTTTTTAAATTTAAAATTAGAGAATATAATAGTCTCAGAATATGTCAGTTTAAGTACAAAACTATGGTTATTGCCGTTTGTTTCTTTTGATTCATTGATTGATCAGTTATTTGATTTTTTGATCAGTTGATTGATTCATTGATTGGTTGATTGATTGATTGATTGATTGATTGATTGATTGGTTTCATATATTGAATCAATGCATTTGTCTCCTAATTATTATAAAAAAGACTATCCAATCAGATTAATTTAACATACAAACAAATGTTGAAAAATAATGTTGAAATAATATGTACGAAAAAATATCCCATATGGGATGACTATCTGATTTTACACTCAAGGCTCAAATAGTAACCCAAAATGTATATGGACATATGTATTAGTCACAACACTCTTGACAAGGTTTACAGGGATATATGTATCAGTCACAACACTCTTGACAAGGTTAATAGGGATATATGTATCAGTCACAACTCCTTGACAAGGTTAATAGGGATATATGCATCATTCACAACACTCTTGTCAAGGTTAATAGGGATATATGTATCCGTCACAGAACTCTTGACAAGGTTAATAGGGATATATGTATCATTCGCAGCACTCTTGACAAGGTTAATAGAGACATATGTATCATACACAACACTCTTGACAAGGTTAATAGGGATGTATGTATCAGTCACAACACTCTTGACAAGTTTAATAGGGATATATGTATCATTCACAACACTCTTGACAAGGTTTACGGGGATATATGTATCAGTCACAACACTCTTGACAAGGTTTACAGGGATGTATGTATCAATCACAACACTCTCACCAAGGTTAAGAGGGATGTATGCATCAGTCACAACACTCTTGACAAGGTTTACAGGGATATATGTATCATTCACAACACTCTTGACAAGGTTTACAGGGATGTATGTATCAATCACAACTCTCTCACCAAGGTTAAGAGGGATGTATGTATCAGTCACAACACTCTTGACAAGGTTAATAGGGATATATGTGTCAGTCACAACACTCTTGACATGGTTTACAGGGATGTATGTATCAGTCACAGTGCTCTTGACAAGGTTTACAAGGATGTATGTATCAGTAGCAACACTCTTGAAGAGGTTTACAGGGATGTATGTATCAGTCACAACACTCTTGACAAGGTTTACAGGGATGCATGTATCAGTCACAACACTCTTGAAGAGGTTTACAGGGATGTGCATATCAGTCACAACACTCTTGACAAGGTTAATAGGGATATACATATCTGTCATGACACTCTTGACAATGTTTATAGGGATATATGTATCAGTCAACACTCTTGACAAAGTTGATAAGAATGTATGTATAAGTCACAACACTGTTGACAAGGTTAATAGGGATATATGTATCAGTTACAACACTCCTGGCAAGGTTTACAGGGATTAATGTATCAGTCACAACACTCTTGAAAAGTTTAATAGGGATGTATGTTAATAGGAATATATGTATCAGTCACAATACTCTTGACATGGTTTACAGGGATATATGTATCAGTCAACACTCTTGACAAGGTTTATAGGGATAAATGTATCAGTCACAACACTCATGACAAGGTTTACAGGGATATATGTATCAGTCACAACACTCTTGACAAGGTTAATAGGGATATATGTATCAGTCACAACACTCTTGACAAGGTTAAGAGGGATGTACATATCAGTCATGACACTCTTGACAAGGTTAATTGGGACATATCAGTCAAAAAAACAATCTTGACATGGTTTACATGGATATATGTATCAGTCACAACACTCTTGACAAGGTTAATAGGGATATATGTATCAGTCACAACACTCTTGACAAGGTTAAGAGGGATGTATATATCAGTCATGGCACTCTTGACAAGGTTAATTGGGACATATCAGTCATAACAATCTTGGCATGGTTTATATGGATATATGTATCAGTCACAATACTCTTGACAATGTTATTATGGATATATGTATCAGTCACAACACTCTTGACAAGGTTTACAGGGATATATGTATTGGTCACAACACTCTTGACAAGTTTTACAGGGATGTATGTATCAGTAACAACACTCTTGACAAAGTTTACATGGATATATGAACAAATAACAACACTCTTGACAAGGTTTATAGGGTTATATGTATCAGTCACAACACTGTTGGCATCAGTCAGAGCATACTTGAAATTGTTTCTTTGTTACAACATAACCCATTGTTGGAGTACATCAACAACATAAAAAACAATGTAAGTAAGCAACAACACAATCTCAATAGTTTTTGTATCACCTACAAAGCCTATTTACTGCTAGATATACATATCACAATTCTGAAAACCCTATATACTGTCAGACTTAAAAATCACTCTCTTGCAAAGCTTATGTACTGTCAGTCTTAAAAATCACTCTCTTGCAAACCCTATGTACTGCTGGCTATTAATATCAATGTTTTGATTGGTAAATATTTTGTTTTCATGGTCATTGTAGGTAGAGAAATCAGCATTAGGTGTTTATATTTAGCTCTAGTTCTCCAAAGCCACTGCATGTTCAGTCATATAGGTTCATTAAATTCAGTTCAAGAAGTGGTTTTTGACACTAGCACAAGTAGGTCACATATTGGATTAAAGTTATAGTTAGGGTTGCAACATAAAGTGAGATCTGGGATTGTGTTTATTTGTGTGAGGATTACAATACTTGAGAAAGAATTCAAGTGGCAATGAGACATCATGTATTGTAAGCATGTGGGCCACATGCTGGTAAATTCAGTCCTACGTTTAGTCGTGGTATGGCAAGAAATTATACATTTATTGCATAATGTGTGGCTTGTATTATAAAATTTGAATTTTAAATTTTCTGTATGGTTCTTACAGGCACATTATAGGACAGTTGATCTAGGTCTACACTGCCATTGATTTACAAGCACATTATATGACAGAGAATCTAGGTCTACACTGCCTTCAATTTACAGGTTATCATATGACAGTAGATCTAAGTTGACATTCCCCAAGATTTATAGGCACATTATAGGACAGTCGATCTAGGTCTACACTGCCCTAGATTTACAGGCACATTATAGGACAGTCGATCCAGGTCTGTGCTGATGCATACTGTACATAATAAAATACTTTCTCTTTCATTTTCATCAACAATAGGAAGAGGCTGGTGAATTGCTACATGAGCACCAACAAAGAGAAAGGGAGGCAAAAGAGGAAGAGGATGAGGAGAACGAATTCAGTGAATGTGATCCAAATATGCCACCTCTTGGTACACGAGTAGCACGAGGTCCAAACTGGTGCTGGGACATCCAGGATTCCAATGGGATCGGCACTGTTATTGGACATCGACCAAATGGTATGTTCAGTCATTCCATCTGCACAAGTCTGTAGGTCCAAGATGTTTGATCTGTCAAAATAGTTTTAATTGTAAGGGATACAAAGTTTACTGTTGCTGTCAGAAATTGAATCTGATTTACTTTGACATCTCTACTCAGTTGTTGACTATCTCCTGATTCACTTTGCAGAACTGTCTAAATCCATTCTCTACTGGCCACCAGCTATTAAGAGTTGGTCAAACCCCCTGTGTGATGTCTAAATCCATTATCTACTGGATCACCAGCTATTGAGAGTTGGTCAAGCCCCTTACTGTGATTAGATGGTTTGCATTATTTAACTGTTGTTGGGAATCGAACCTAGTTTGCCTTTCTCACAATTAAGTGGACTTACTACTAAAGTAAACAATCAATATCTGCTAGGCTAATCAGTAAGTGGTCTTGGCCTTGATTACTATACTAATGGTACTTTAAAGCCTTGATTTGCTGATCATGCACACAGTATGCATTTATTCTTCACTGAATATTCAGGTACATAACTTGTGTATAAAATAACTTATGTATATTAATCATGCTTCCGTGAGTATTCAGGTACTTGTGTATAATGATCATGCTTCAGTAAGTATTTGGGTACATAACTTGTGTATATTGATCATACAATGCTTCAGTGAGTATTCAGGTACTTTTGTATAATATCATGCTTCAGTGAGTATTTAGGTATATAACTATTATATATTGATCATGTTTCATTGAGTATTCAGGTACATAAGTATAGGTTATTAAATGAGTATTAACAAATACTGAACTCGAGGTAATGTGGCACAGAATGTCTGAGCTTGCAAAGTGATTCTATGCCACATGAACAAATATCTTTTAATACTCAGTCAGTAACCTTTTTCTCATATACTTAAAAGGATATTAATCATTCTGTTATGTTATAGGAGTAAGGAGACTGAAACAAAATATTACTTCAATGTTTCACTGAACTTTTTCCATGTCATTTATTGTATACTGAGTACCACACAGTAATACATACTTCTTGACTGCTTTGGAAGCTCACATGCACATGGAGTGATTCTCATTCAGCAGTGAACAAAGCTAAGTTTGTTAAAGAAGATGAAATTTCAAGTAGCCAAACAAACAGTGAAATATTGGTATTAGGAAAAAGTGATGCAATACATGAGTGAAAATTGAAGATATGGGTATGAAAAAATGAGTCAGAAAATTTCCCTCAGTGTTTGGTCATTGTTGAGATTTTTCCTTGATACTGATGCCATGGTGGTGAGTAAACATGAAATGTGCAGCACACATCAGGATTATTGCTAAGGTGTTGTTTCTCATTGGTCCTGCTTCAGTTTGAGTTAAAGATACAGTCTTGATTCTGACATTAGAAAGTTTCAGAAAGAAATTTTCCATTAAATTGACAGAATGTTTCCAGAAAATGGTAATTGTGACCTTGTCAAGTGGAGGGGGGTATATAAACTTGTTTACTTAAGGATTATTCATGCTGACATTAACATCTGAAGCAGAATCAGTCTTATTGTTGTGTTCAGTTTTTAATTTGGGTGGATTTATATACAGTGGTCCCCCTCTATACAACCACCCCTTCTGCATCAGAAAAGTGGCCTTATAAGACAGGTGGCATTTCCAGAGGGGGACTATATTTGTGAGATGTGTATGTGAATATAGTAGGAAAGCTACATATAACTTAAAGCAGTTAATATCTTCATTTAAAAGTAGCATTAATTATTAAAATGGTCTTCTTGCCTTAAAAACAGAGTTAACATAAATTAATAGTTCTTATTCTTAGGTGCAAAATGTGAGTGGGATATTGCTCACATGCGCATTACAAAACCATTGAAAAATATTATTTAAATCTTGGTACATACGTTGTTTTGTATATAAAATTATTATCTTTCCATTTACTCCATTTTCCCACTGCTAGAGAATATTCTCCTCTTCTTTTATGATTTTGTTTTTTTTTAGTCATCCCAATATAAAATCTTTCAGCCAGTGAACTTTTCCTTTTGTTGTCAAGTCGAACAAGGTTTACTTTTTCTTCTACAGGATTATTTCTTCATTTACATGATGACATGTTAAGTTTTGTAATGATTTATTCCTATGTTGCTAATTGTGCAGTACTGCAATTTAATTTTGCAGACGAAACTTTTGTTCATGAAAAATCTTGTTATAAATGAAGTAATACACGTAATGTCATGTGATTTTTCAGTCTTTGTCTGGTACCCTGTTTTGTTCAAAATTGATTGTTTCTATGTGTTTTGGTTAATCTGAAAAATCTAATTTTAGCCTATCTGACCATGCTATGATCTTCACAGTTACGCAGGTCGTAATCGTCAGTTTTAAAAAAAAAATCCACTGTGTGAAGCCCAAAGCTTTATCAAAACATTGCTGACTCCATTTCTATCTGACCATGTTATGATCTTGGCAACAACATCCAGTCGTAATTGTCAGTTAAAAAAAATCCGCTTTGTGAAGCCCAAAGCTCTATCAAAACATTGCTGACCCCATTTCCTGCAAACGTCGGTGTTAATGATATAATAATAACCTTCGTGGTACATGTACTTTAGCCAACACTTCTTTCAGTAACAAAAACCAGACATCCGGAAACCAACATCGGGAAGGATAATCAGATTACTTACCTTACCATAATTAAATATTGGTTCTGGACATAATAATAAAATGTGGCCACTTGTGAGGGGTAAATTTTACATTTGTGCACTAATATGTTGACCGCTGGTCGCGTTAGTGGGGTGGCCTTTCTTGAGGGGTACTCTTGAGGGGTGCCAAAAGATTCTGGCCTTAAAGAGTGGGTGGCTGCTGGTCAAGAGGCCGTTCATGAGGGGGACCACTGTATACATATTGTATTATTCACAGGAATTACAAAGTACTCAATAGTATTCTTGGATTAAAACAATTTGGAATTATAGCTGAGTTGGTCAAGGATGTTTTGGATTATATTGTTGTGATACATCGAAATACTGATAACACATCACCACATTCCAGGGACATTAGTGTGTTCAAGACTATCTGCACATCAACACAATCAGTATTGGAATTTATTTGGACGTTACTGGAATTCAGTTGCAACTTCATACATTTGGACTTGTATTGAAACTTGTATTAGAACTTTCAGGACTGTTTGGGATTTAATTCACAATACTGCAAGTTCTTTTTTAAATTTTCACTTTGTATTCTAGGGAAATAAATTATTTGTTGAATTTTATACAACTTGCAGGTTTTGCTGTTTTCTGTTACTTAGTTTAAGACTGTAGAGTCATAACAGGACATATTTAGATTCTCATTAATTAATTTGGATGAATGATATTTTCTAGATCTGTTGTATATAGAGAGCAACACCAAACATCATCATTCTCAGGCAGTTAGTTCTCACTGTATGACACAATTTCATTAATGCAACTAGTTCTGCAATTTCTGCTCACTTGGCCAATGGCCTGGAGAGCATATGATATTGTTGTGCATCCATCTTTTTATGTACAAACTATAAAGGCTTCCTTTCTGTGCATCCATCTGTCTATCAAGACTGGGAACACTCAAGAGGCTTAATTGCTGTCTGTCTATCAAGACTGGGAACACTCAAGAGGCTTAATTGTTGTCTGTCTATCAAGACTGGGAACACTCAAGAGGCTTAATTGCTGTCTGTCTATCAAGACTGGGAACACTCAAGAGGCTTAATTGCTGTGCTTCTGTCTGTCTAACAAGACTGTGAGCGCTCTAGTTGTTTTATTTCTGCTCAGATTTTGATCCAATATGGTATGTAAGTTTATATCATTGAAACCTTGAATGAGTTCAGTTATGAGCATCAACCATATCAGTATGTCAATCTTGCATTTGTTTGCTGAGCTTGTGAACATTCTGGAGGCCATATTTTGTTCAGATTTGGATTAGATTGGATACACAAGAGTGTATTATCAAGAACTCTTTGATTATGAGCAATAACCAGGTGTGTTAATGGTGTGACATGCATATGATTGGCATGGGAACACTAGAGGCCATATTTATATTCAGATTCTGATAACATTTTCTATAAGATTATATCATCAAGGTCTCATATGAATTCAGTTATGAGTAACAGCTGTGCCTATTAGTGAGGTGGTCTTGCATCTGATTGGCTGAGCTTGTGAACACCCTAGAGACCATATTTTTGCTCTGATTTTTTCTCAAGCATGCATTTTAAGGTTTAATTATCAACATCTCAGATGAATTAAATCTTGTGTGAGATCCACACATATTAATGAGCATCCAGGCTGATGCAAATCAAACCCACAACCTTCTGGTCATCATCCCAGCACCCTAACCACTGAGCCACTGCAGCTTCCCCGGGTGGTGATCTCAGTAAGTTCCAAATTATGACTCCAGAGGCAGGGTCTCAGGGGGATAGGGAATGCATGTTAACTCCCCATGTAGTATAGGCATATCATTTAAGGATTGGGATATGAACAGTTATGAATCAGAACCTAGTTCTGAAGGGCAGGTTCAAATCCAGGTTACAGTTCTGGTTTTATTAATGGCTTGTACTTCTTATGCAGACAAAGTGGTCAAGCCCTCTTGTCCTTCTTATGCAGATAGAGTGGTCCTTGTCCTTCCCCATACAAAATTTTCCAGGCAGACTTAAGGTAGATTTCAGATGGGTTTTATAGGCGCTTTCTGCCTAAACCATAACTGCTCATATTAAGGGAGCTTAGGCAAATTTCAAGCAGAATTCAGGTGGATTCAGGGCGGAATTTAAGGTGAAATATGCAGATTAGTTGTTCTAATATTCCACTGGAATAAAAAGAATCCATCAAAGATTTCCACGTAAGATTTCACAAAAATTCTGACGAAACAAAATTATACAGATGTTGTAATTATATGACATCCAAGGTAAGAGATGTGGGAGTTAATAATAATAATAATAATAATAATAATAATAAAAAGCATCCATTTGAGACTTTGATTATGAAAAGAAGAAATGCTAGGAGCCTGCCTTATGTCACTGTTGTACTGCAGACTTGATTTTTGATAAATGTACAAACTATGATGCTGTTGTGGTCTCTTGAATTAGTCCTTGTTCCATAAGCAGCTGTGAGAAACATTTATTATGATATAATTACACTTATTTTACACTGAATTCTAACACAACTAGAATATTTTGATAATATAAACAATAATACCACTCACGACATTGAAGAATGATTCTACTTGTGGGTCAAGAAAACTCTGCAAAGATGTGACTATCTTTGATAGACATGGGTATCTGGCAACAATATCATTGGTTCCCACCAGAGATCTATATGTGTCCCACCTTAAATTCTGGAAGTTAATCAGTTTGGAGTTATATAACTTTGAAATCATCCTTGTTCAATTCCTTATCATATTTAGCATGTTAGCTGCTACTGTAAAGCTCTTTATGGCACAAAAAGCAAAATGCAAGTCCTGGTGTTCAGTTTTCATACAGATTAACCAATTATGTTCCCATTGACTTTGCATTCAAGCTATTCTCATTGCCACACATTTTTCAAATGGTTATTCAAACTCATATCCTGCTCAAAAATAGGGAACATCGGAGATTCCCTGTATGATGTCACAACTAAGCGTTGGCACAGCTCTGGTTGGCAGAACCACCATGGTGACAAAGGAAGATGATCTGTATATCAGCCTAAGCCACTGAATAGGCAGTGCTAATTGTATACCCGATACTGATGTTGTTTTACTCATTATCAATGACAAAATGATACAACCTATTGTGGTTCCATCATGGAAACTTTTCTTTAATGTGGGTGGGTTTATTGGTTTTGAAGTGCTTTAATTGCATTTTTTTGTATAAAGACCTATCCTGATCAATGATTACTGCAATAAATGTCACTGTTAACCAGTGATATATATATATATATATATATATATATATATATATATTCTGGTAAACAAGCATGTTCAGTTGAATGTGGAGTAAGCTTATGGTCTTTCTGCCAACCAGACTAGGGAAACCCCCATGCCCTATGACGTCACAGCGATGTTCCCTATTCAAATTGCCATGTTTAGGTGGCGCTCTACAGTTTCATATTTTGCATAGGGTTAGAATTTTAAAGAAAAAGAATTTCTCTGGGTTCCCTCACTAGTTATACTATTTAAAAAAAGACCTTGTATATCTTAGGTATTGTTCAAAGAACCTTTAATTCCCTCTATTTTGGTGTATGATTGATGGGTTTAATATGGGTTATAGAGTATACAGCTTGGCCTTACTCCAGATGTGCACCTTTCAAAAAAGTGCTAGCTCCACTTGGTCATTTTCAGTTCCTGAACTTCAGAGGTAAATTGTAAGAAAAAGGAGCTGTTAACTTTTTTTACATTTTGTATATTTGGTAATTCATTCATTGCACTTTCAGAAACTGGGGTATTGTCTAATCTGGCAAAATGCATTTTCCCTATTTTAATAGCTTCTAAGGATAGTGTACTTCAGACAAATTCAGGCTGATTTTTGGAGCACAAGGGATCAGTCATTTAAGTTAGCAGTGTGCTAAGATCATTTACAATTTCCAAAGTACAATATCCAAAGAAATGTCAGCAACATTACATCCAAGTAGCAAAGAGGTATGAAATCATTCTCTCTGCTGTGCATGTTTTAAATGCAAACAACTTCACCATACATATATCACTCTCTCAAAAGTACATAATATCTTGTGAGCGCCCTCATAAAGAACATATAGGTATTCTTATTGTATGATTTAATTTTGATTGTATGGCTGAAATATTTAAGTCACAAGCATCAAAACAGTCCTTTTGAATAATTCTCCTGTATTTCCCCCTGCAGAACAGTATTTATTAGTGTCAGAGTCTCAAACAGGTACAGCACCCCCCCCATGATAAAAAGTGAGCTATTTTATAAATGCACATTGCATTTTGTCAACATAGCGACCAGTGTTATGCTGAAAGACGAACATGAAACTAGTCATAATTATTCCTAAGATGTCAACAATAAATTTTACATTTTGAAAAGGGATGGAACAGGTGAGGTTCATAAAGGTCAAAGGTCAAAGGGTAAAATATTAGCTTATTGTTTAATATGGAAGAAACCAAATTTGCTTTGTCATCATTTATTTTTTAATTTCATTGCAAATAAATGAAAAGAAACATTTTCACTATATATTTCTTTTACTTAATGCAACAGTTTTAAAGTTAAGTTGACTTTATTCCTATATTCTAAGACTTCTAATTTCCCCATAATTAAGGTCACAACTCACACAAACATGCCTCATGGCAAATTATGTAAGCAAGAGCAAAGTAAGCATAATTAGCTTATTGTCATGCATAAAATCAATGTTAATGTACCATTTTATTCAGAACATCATACATAATAATATGAAAATAAGAAAAAAAATTGCATAAATGTTTATATTTATTTTAAGGTGGCACTCTACAGTTTCGTATTTAGCATAGGGTTAGAATTTTAAAGAAAAAGAATTTCTCTGGGTTCCCTCACTAGTTATACTATTTAAAAAAAGACCTTGTATATCTTAGGTATTGTTCATAGAACCTTTAATTCCCTCTATTTTGGTGTATGATTGATGGGTGTAATATGGGTTATAGAGTATACAGCTTGGCCTTACTCCAGATGTGCACCTTTCAAAAAAGTGCTAGCTCCACTTGGTCATTTTCAGTTCCTGAACTTCAGAGGTAAATTGTAAGAAAAAGGAGCTGATAAATTTTTTTACATTTTGTATATTTGGTAATTCATTCATTGCACTTTCAGAAACTGGGGTATTGTCTAATCTGGCAAAATGCATTTTCCCTATTTTAATAGCTTCTAAGAATAGTGTACTTCAGACAAATTCAGGCTGATTTTTGGAGCACAAGGGATCAGTCATTTAAGTTAGCAGTGTGCTAAGATCATTTACAATTTCCAAAAGTACAATATCCAAAGAAATGTCAGCCACATTACATCAAAGTAGCATAAAGATATGCCAACATTCTTTCCACTGTACAGGTTTTAAATGCAAACAAATTCACCTTGGATACATCACTCTCTCAAAAGTATGTAATAACTGGTGAGTGCCCCCTTATCAAACATGCTCATTCCCATCAGTTTCCATTACACGATGATTCATAGGGCAAGTACAAGCCTTTGACCAATTAGAAAGCTCTTTACAGCGATCATCTATTAAAATAATATATGGAACAAATACTTATCAGAAAGTTCCTTGCAGAATGGGACTGGATAGAGAATTATAAATAAAAACAAAAAAACAAAAAAGAAAAATTTTGGAGACAATATTGAAAAAAGTGTCCATATCAAGGAAAATCAGATTAAGGTAGGAGAAAAGCAAAATTTTGCTTTAAAATGGAAAAGAAGAAAACAATCTTGTTTGAGGCCAGTTAAATCCAACTGAATTTAAACAAAACTACAACAACAACAAAAATTTGAAAAAGAAATATAACAAGGAAAGATGTGGAAAGAAGTTATTGTTCCCAAAATGAACAAAAAAATTACAGCTATCAGAAACAGGAAATATAAATGTTGCTGAAAATCATTCAAACTGTACAAGAAACAAAAAATAAATTTTATTATATCATATTGATATTTGTTATTGAAATGTCAGTGATATTATAAGCACAAAATATCACTATATTTTCAGAACATTCAGCTAACTCTCAGTGAAATTTCAATCACAAATTCTCACTGATATTTTCAGAAATGTTGGCAGAGTCAGTGAAATTTCAATCACAAAATTTCACTGATATTTTCAGAAATTTTGGGTAAAATCTCCAAAAATACCATAAATTTTAGTGAAAAAAGAACATTTGAGTGAATGTCAAAAGATTTTCACTGTGATTTCGCTGAAATTTCAGTCACATTTTCACTAGGGTATGATTTTTGTAGAGCATTTAATAGGAAGCCAAAAAAACTTGTTTTTCAGAGTGAACATCAGATCAAGTCCAAAATCCACCTTGCACTAAATTTTCTAAGTCCAAAGATTCATCTATACTTGTAGTTCTTGTGATAAAGTTCAAAATTATGCCTAACATTTCTGCTAGAATCAGTCTAAGTCCAAAATCCATCTTAAAGTAGGAAAATGAAATGGACAATCAGAACTTTTGCATCTAACAGTTATCCTTTAGGAGGAATGTAAGAAATAGTATGCTTAACTTATTAGACGGATTCAGTCTGTCACCTTAGCTGTCTTCCCAGTCTGCCTAAAGTCCGTCTGAAATTTGGGGCTTTTAGGCGGAATACACCCTGAATCCACCTAAAATCTAGGCGGAATCTTCCTAAAAATTTTGTATGGGTCTTATGCAGACAAAGTGGTCAAGCTCTCTTGGACTTCTTTTGGATGGATTGGCATAGACCTTTGTCAGTGTTAATGTGATGACCTGAAGATGGTGATAGCAATTAATCACATGGTTCCCACATTTTTTGTGAGAGTTATTTCCCCATTTGTATTGTTGCAGAACATGACCCTCTTGTGAGCACAACTAGTCAGCAGTTTATGATGGATTGCCATGAAATTTGGTAAATATTATGTTCATCACCAGAGGATGAACATATTGACAAATCACTTTGTCCCAGCCGTTTTAACTCCCCTGGTCATAAACCAGAAGATCTTAGGGATTTGTCTGTTGTTCATTGTCTGGCAGTCCATTAGCACAAGTTTGTTATTTCTGCTCATGAAATACTTTGGAGTATTGCCATGAACCTTTAAACACACATTCATCCCAGGATCTCATTGGTCCTAAATGAAAATTGTGATTCATGGGTATTATTCACTATGACCACCATTTTGGTCATCTTGAAACACATACTATGGCTATTCCTACTGAATGGATAATGATATGAACATATGGTTTTCACTAAAAAGATTCTTATGGTGTCTACTTGCTCCTAAATAAAAATGGTACTGATCTGATGTCCAATATGGCCACCACAATGAGCATTTTGAAAACCTTGTTTCTGCTACTTAGTATGATGTCTAGCTAATTCTAAATGAAAATGGTGCTGACCTGATAGCTAATATGGCCATCTTGAAACTCTTATCGCTGCTCCTTCTAAATGGATGGTAATATCAGTATGGGGGTCACAGGATTGAAACCAAATGGATTTTTGACCACATGAAAACACCAAACACAATGTACAGAAATCAAAAAGAGTTTATGAAATGAAAATAAAACTATTCAACAACAAATAAACACTTAGACTGTAATAATGATTTACTTCACACACTGACAACATGGACCATAATAATGATTTACCTCACACACTGACAAGACAGACCATAATAGTAATTTACCTCACACACTGACAAGACAGACTATAATAATGATTTACCTCACACACTGACAAGACAGACCATAATAAGGATTTACCTCACACACTGACAAGACAGACCATAATAATAATTTACCTCACACACTGACAAGACAGACTATAACAATGATTTACCTCATACACTGACAAGACAGACCATAATAATGATTACTTCACACACTGACAATTCAGTAGACATAAGACTCATAATGATGTAGAAAAAACCCAAACATTTGTCAAATGATAAGATACAACCCCACTGAATATGTAATAAAAAACAAATTAGCAGAATTCATGTATGATATAAAAATGATAAATATGATTAATGTAACTATATGATATATAATGAATTTGGCTCATACAACTGTATGATTTAAAGAAATGAGTATGGTTTATACAATTGTATGATTTAAAGAAATGAGGATGGTTCATACAGTCATATGTTCTTATAATAATAAATCACTGTTCACTGTAATTTTGCCCAATTTGGAATCCATATCCTTCAACAAATTTTCACTGTCACATCTAATCTGCCACATGGCCAGTTACACTTCTACATATAGCAACTACACTGCCACACTGCTGGTTACACTGTTACAACCATAAATCCACTACAACGACAGCAGGTTGTGCTACCACATTATTGGCTATGTGATACCATGTTGCCAGCACTACAAGCAATATGCTGCCATGTTGCCTGCCCTATCAGTTATGCTGCCAGCCCTTCCAGCTATAAATAGACCAAACTGTCCAACATATTACATTGAATAGATATTATTAATAATAAAATATACATATCTCCTAAATCATAGCCAACATACAGAAGTACACTAAACATTGCATAAATAAAAAATACATAAAACACATAATACCGTCATTTTACTTTGTCAATATAAAGCCCTCAATGGTTAATTACATGAAAACAACAATTTTCTATAGCCAAACACTGTGCAATTTTTCCAGAATTTTAAATCCCAAGAATGCAACATAATAATAGTGTATCGATATGAAGCATTTAAAATACTGATACAATTACAAATTTGACTCACGTAATATACTACTTATCCCCATGGCTGTAGTAAGTTGTCTACTATAGACACTCCATGACAAGATCCAGGCAATCACTGTGCCTGTACATAGCAATATGCCTCCTATAAAAACATGCAAGAACTGGGATTAAAGTACACGTTGTGATATATGGGAACCTCATTGTGAATGACCTACATTGAGATGCATGTATTACTCATTCACCAATAGAAGAAAAGAACAAAAAAGAAGACAATGCAGTGCTGTACATGTCTACAAAATCAATTACACAGAATCATTATAAGGCATTAACGAGTTATTTTCATGCCTTGTTCCATGACAATGGGGTTATAACTAAAAGACTTCTTATCTAGTTAGTTCTAAATGAAAATGGTGCCAATCTAAGGTCCAACATGGCCATCCCAGTAGCTATTTTCAAAAATCTTGTTATCACCACTTCTCCTACACAAAAAGTAATTTTGCCATGGCATTTTCACCAGAATTCTAATGATGTATAGTTGGTCCTACATGAAAATGTTGCTAATATGATGTCCAATCTGGCTGCCATTATTGCCATCTTGAAAATCTTGTTATTGCTAATCCTCCTGAATAAAAAGTAATATTGCCATGGGGTTCTGACTAGAAGTCTTTTTATGATGCCTTGTTAGCCCAAAATGAAAATGGTGCCAAGCTGATATCGATTGTGTCCACCACAGCAGTTAATTTGAAAATCTTGTTATCGCTGAAGAATGTCTAAGATGGTTTCAGCTCTCAGCAGTTAAAATAAAGAAATGGTCTTATCTTGAATTCTTGGAAAGTCTTTGCAACCAGTAGAGCGTCAGTTCCTTCAGGTCCTCTTGTTGTTTGAGTTATTTTCCCTTTCATCTTTTAACTTAATGTAGTGTATGTAACAAATCTCTTAGTGTAGTGTATGTAATAACTCTCTTAGTGTATTGTATGTAATAACTCTCTTAGTGCAGTGTATGTAATTACTCTCTTAATGTAGGGCCACTCATGGCCAAGTGGTCTAAAGCGCTCTTCATTACGGATCACTGCCATCTCACCTCTGTCTTCGTGGGTTCAAGTCTTGGATTCGGCCAATGTGGGTATGTGAGAAAGCTTGCCAGTAGATACTCGTGGGTCGGTGGTTCTTTCTGGGGTTTACCCAGGTTCTTCCTCCACCATTAATATTGGCCGCCATGTATAGCCTATTGTGTGCTGAAAAATGGTGTTAAACCCTACAACAACAACAAAACTCTCTTAGTGCAAATAGTCCTGTAACAGTTTTATGGATGTCTGAAGTTTTATAAAATGTATGGCCATCACTTGAAAATTTACTTATTGAGAAACCACTTTCCTCACTCTATTTTTATAGGAATTATTGCCTTTTGGCCTTGTAGGCTAATGCAGAGTCTGGCATGATCTCATTATCACAGCTAGTCTCACTGTTTTTATTGAGGTCTTTGATACATAGCTGTTAAATGTATTAATATTATGGTTGTGATATAAAGATGTACATACACGCAAATCCAGCCATGATTCTTGTAAGAGTTGTTGCCCCGTTTGACTTGCAGCAGGATGCAGTGTGTGATGGAATTTGGTGAATGCAACTACTCTAGACTTGCAGTTTGTAGAACATTGCTGTAAATCATTGTACATATTGTGCTAATCATGATAATTTATGCATGTTGACAAATCTTTGTACATTTTATGGTAATCATGACAATTTATGCATGTTGGCAAATCAGTGTATTGTGCTAATCATGGTAATTTATGCATGTTAACAAATTATTGTACATATTGTGGTAATCATGATAATTTCTGCATGTTGACAAATCATTGTAATCACACTATTTTTAAAAGAATTTTGTGTTTGTTTTGACTTTTAAATCACCTCCATCATTGGGTTAGGTTGATATACAGAAGAGGAGGTAGAGTTGGGGATATTTTTTTTATGTGAGAAAATTGCTCACCATTCCATTTTAGTGTCAGAGTTGTTGTCTTTACAGTTTGTCATTTTCTTGGCACTTATTTTTACTTATTTTGTGTGACAGAGAAATAATTATTATACAAATTGTAATTATACACCAGAAAACTTTTAAATATCCCTTTGAAATGTAAACATGTATGATCTGAAAATTAGCTGTAAATGAATGCTAAGTGAATTAAAGAGGAGTACTGTGTGTTAAACATTGCAGAGTTCAAGAATTAAAGAGGAGTACTGTGTGTTAAACATTGCAGAGTTCAAGAATTAAAGAGGAGTACTGTGTGTTAAACATTGCAGAGTTCAAGAATTAAAGACTAAATTTTAAATAAAAAATGATAAATGATAATTTATATGCATTAAACAGTAAACCATAAAATTGATAAATGGTGAAACATAAAAAATAAATGATAAACCATGAACAATAAATTATAAATCATAAATGATACAAAATAAACCATAAATGATGAATCAAAAAATAAACATTGAACAAAACTAGTGAGAACACATATTAAATATGATAATTTCTTTAAGATATGTTCTCAGTTTACAGTGAAGTCAGTTAATAATTCTAAAAAGAACTGAAACTTGTTTCAAGTGTGAAAGAAATGATTTACTTAGAACGCTATGGCCAGTTTACCTCAAAGTTATGAGCGTATGAAGATGTCACTGCTTTTCATGTTTAATTATAATCATCCTTCCATTTTTATAATGCTATAATGTATAAACTTTCCGTGAGTTCCTTATTATTCATATACATTATTTAATTTACAGTTGGATTCCCATACTGTGTGAGCTTTCAAAAATCAAATTAATGACCAAGAAAAAAAAATGGCTTCACAATAATCATGTTCTTTTTTTATTTTTTATAAGGATGTTTTACTTTAATCACTTTCTGGCCAGTTGCAAGAAACAATTTGTTGTAATAACTCTTTTCAGTATTCATATAATTGTTAAGGATGTATATGAATATATGCTGATCATGTGCCTTGTACAATTAAACATATGTACCTCTTCAAAAACATTACCTCAATTTGTAGGATTGCTTATATCATTGAAAAAGAGCATTTGGATCAGTATAAATGAAACAGCTATGTATGCCTAACTGGAATATGATTGCAAAAACGTGATTGAGCAATGAATAGAGCAAAATCTGCATCAAATATTGTTTGGGAATAAACAAGGATATATTGTGATGCAAAGCACAATTTGCACTAAATCATGAAGTCTTTATTTACCTTTATATAATTTCATGTTGGGAAAAGAAAAAATATGCACATGCAAAATAATAACAAAAACAATCAGTAGTTTATAGCAGTTTATTGCTATGGTTATTGAAAGAGCTGGTCACTGATGTGTGACCTGTGTAAGTCTTGTCAATTTTGTATTGAAATTTTTTTTGTGCCTCCAAGTGTTGGGACACTGAAAATGTATTTTTTTTTAACATTCATATAAGTCTTTGGACATTGAAACAAATAACTACTTTTTCATGTCTTAGGATTTACAGGCATTATGGTAGTCAACAAAAAAACTTACAAGTTTTCAAGTTTAGACCTTGTCCCATGGATAAGCTGCCCTCCCCCACCTTTCTCTCCAAGCTTTTCTTGTTTTCCTAAATTAATTGTCTTATATTCAAGTATATGTGGTAAGTGTATATTGCATATTTTAATTTCTCAGTCATATCTTTTTTTATTGGCATTGAATTCATATCAAAGGTTGTTGTCTAATTAAAAGTATTTTATAATTATGATGAACATTTTCAAAATTGTATTTAAGTGACATCATGGTACATGTCAGGTAAATGAGTTTTTAATCTGCACCTTTATGACTGATAACAGTCTGAATCCACTTATAGTCATCAGCTGGAATATTGTTCAGGTGGTAGTTTGAGTTTCTTCCCATATTACATTGGGAACAGATTTCTTCCATGATTTTATTTGACAGATTAATATAAACCTTATTTAAACCAGATTCCTTTGCAGTTCACTGTACGAAAGTGGTTTAGGAATAAAAGTGCCCACATTAAAATGGCTTTGGTGTGTATTGCATTACAGATCTTAATGGTTGGATATCTGTCAAGTGGGATCAGAAAAACCCAAGCGGTTGTGACGAGTATAATTACAGGTATGGGGCAGATGGGGCTTATGACATTCTGCCTGTGAATGACCCACGGCTACTGCAATTAGAGGAGAAGATTGCTGTGGGGTGTATAGTCAAAAGAGGTAAGGATCTGGCTATCCCTAAATGGCAGTGTTATGCTGCATTCTCCTGTTTAGACATTGCAGTCAGCCTTGTTTTGAGTTGTCATCATTGTCATTTTTGCAAGAAAAATATTTGTAAATTTACAAATTCAAGGCATAATGTGCTTACTCAAGTGATAACACTGTCATACTATTTGCATTATTGTTTGTAAACTCGTAAAACAAGGTAGTTGCAATCAAGAGCACTTCTTACAAGACACTTACATGAAACAGCTTGATGTAGTGACATTGCATGAGATGGAAGATGGTGAACAGTTTTCAATATGATATACAGTCTGACATTTGTTACAACAGACTGTGGGATGAGTGGTAGATTAACCAGTCTGACATTTGTTACAACAGTCTGTGGGATGAGTGGTAGGTTAACCAGTCTGACATTTGTTACAGTAGCCTTTGGGATGAGTGCTAGGTTACTGGTAGTCTATCCATTATAGCACAAGAGCATCTCTTATCATTTTGGTCGGTGTATATCTGTAAATAAAGATAATATCTCAAGACAGTGTCATGGTGTTCAGTAAAGGTTGGCAAGGTTATTGAGAGTGACACCAATAGAAATGTGTGCTATTTCATCAGCACTTTTGGAGTATTGCCATTAAGAACATTACTAATGGTCACCTGGCTGCCTTTAAATTCATTGCAGTGCAACTTCCTGCTTTTGTCATCTAGCTGCCTTGACTTTCATTGCAGTGCAACTTCCTGCTGACACAGCAGTATAATGTTACTAGCTTTTGTCACATGGATGCCTTTGATTTCCAATGTTATTTAACTCACTGCTGGATTTGGGATCTTATTAGCTTTGAGGTCACCCAGCAGCTTTCATTGCTCTGCGACATCCCTGGTGCCTTCATTGTATGGCCAGTGTGCCCTTCTGCATGTCACAGTATAATGTTATTAGCTTTGGTCTCTTGAGAGTAAACAAATGGAGGCAGCCTTTTTAACCTGCAATGCATAACATTTATGATGTTCATGCTGAAAGGACTTAAATGTTTAAAACAGGTTTTCTCAAATTCTTCATTTTATATTGTAAGAATTTTACTTATTTGCCATGATTTTATTTTGTGTGACTTATTTAGAACATTTCTAGGCACAGTACAACCTGGATTGGGATATGCCATTAAACCTTATCATACATTTTCATTGCCATTCAATGGAAATTGGTACAAGATAGATAAAGGTGCAGCCTCCTCGTTGGTATTCACTAAATTGCCACTGTAGTGTATACACTACAACAGCCTCCCATTGGTATTCAGTAAATTACCACTGTAATGTACACACTACATCAGATATTGGCATTCCACCTACAGATGCCCATCTAGATTTCAGTTAGAACAGTTATCATCTGAGAACTGTATGCCAATTTTGGTCATGATAGTGTGTCAATTTAGCTTTGTCAATCAGTAAGATCAGAGGTTACTATACACTAACCATCGATCGTTGACTGGTCTTTGACATTAGCATTGTGTTGATAATATTCAAAAATCTGCTGAAAGATTGCAATATGATATAGTCTTGAACATCATATGTACCCTTAAGAAACCCTATGATTATATTCATCTATCATTTTTTCTATTTGCAATGTGATATAGTCTTTAACATGACATGTACCACCAACAAATACTATGATTAAATTCATCAATCATTTTTTTGGTTTGCTGGATAAAGAGTCATGGGGCCAAGTTTATTTATCTTGCAAGATTCTTGATTCTTCATGGGGTCTACAGAGATGAAATTCGGCAGTTTGAATCAATAAAGCTAATTATTTGGATTATTTACCTACTCCTGATACAACACAATTTATAATAATTCAGTTATCTCCATACCACAGATTTGAACAACACAACTGTGAAGAGTCTTGTTATTTTATGCCCACAAACCTCCCGAAACAAGAGAACTGGGAATCCTTTAAGACTGTATTATGACCTTGCTACTAATGCTGAAAATCCAAATCTAGATTGGTGTTAAACACTGAAGCATCCACAGCTCAGTAAATATCAGTCCTTCAGTGTATGATTGAGTACTTAAGTGTATGAGATGTGTACCAGTCAGTGGTTGTCAGTGATTATAAAGATAAATCTGTTAAGACAGGCACCAGACAGTGGTTGTTAGCGATATAAGGACAAATCTGTTAAGATAGGTACCAGTCAGTGGTTGTCAATGACATAAGGATGAATCTGTTAAGATGGGTACCAGTCAGTGGTTGTCAATGACATAAGGATAAATCTGTTAAGATGGGTACCAGTCAGTAGTTGTCAGTGACATAAGGATAAATCTGTTAAGATGGGTACCAGTCAGTGATTGTCAGTGACATAAGGATAAATCTGTTAAGACACGTAACAGTCAGTGGTTGTCACTGACATAAGGAAAAATCTGTTAAGATGGTTACCAATCAGAGAATGTCACTGACATAAGTACCAGTACACAATGAATGACTCTTAATGTGGAATATACATCTTTAACGAGTCTGGCTCCACACAATGCATCCTAACATCTGAATTGTTTCAAATTTTTTATGTTCTTTGATCCTCAATAAAATCATTTTATCTCATTCTTAAAAGTTTAAAATTCAACATTTTATCAGTAAACATGCTTACACAAAATGAGTGTTAGTGATATTAGTGCCAGCCACAGTTTTGAAAACTAAAATATTCAGTTTATAAATGTCTCAACTATACATCACCTTACTTCAGAAATAGATTTCATTGGTTTTCTTAAATAAAAGGAAAGATAGAAATATAAAAGTATGTATGTATGTATGTATGTATGTATGTATGAATGTACATATGTATGTATTTATGTATGTATGTATGTATGTATGTATGTATGTATGTGTGTATGTATGTATGTATCTATGTATGTACATAAATACATAACTATGTATGTATTGTATGTATGTATGTATGTATGTAGGGATGTATGTATGTATGTTGTTATTGTTGTTGTAGGGTTTAATGTCATCTTTCAGTACAAGATAGGCTATACATGGCGGCCAGTATAAATGGTGTAGGAAGAATCCGGGAAAAGCCTGGAAAGAACCACTGACCCATGAGAAGCTACTGGGAAGCTTTCTCACATACCCACATTGGCCAAACCTGAGACTTGAACCCATGCAGACAGAAGTGAGATGGCAGTGATCTGTTACAGTAAGTGCTTTAGACCACTCGACCACTTGGGGCCCCAGGGATGTATGTAGGGAGTGTATGTATGTATGTATGTATGTATGTATGTATGTATGTATGTATGTATGTATGAATGTATGTATGTATGTGTGTATGTATGTGTGTATGTATGTGTGTATGGATGGATCAATTTTAAGTATGTGTGTATATATGTTGCAAGAGAAGCTGGAGTTACCTTTCTGGTATTTTCATCCTAGGAAATGGGTTTTAGAGAAATAGGTTATGTCCTATGTTTATATATTTTAAAGGCAAATTTTAAGAGCATTTAAAATGATTGTTGTAGGGAAGGACTGGAAAGGGGAGAACCAAGATGGAGGACCTGGAAACACTGGTGTGGTTCTTAAGGTCTACAAGAAAGGTCTAGTAAAGGTAAAAATAATTACATTTGTCCACTGTACTTAAGGTCTAGAAAAAAGGGATAGTAAAGGTAAAGATCATTAAAGTTGTCCACTGCTCATTGTTATATAGGAGCCACTTTATGCTGGCACACGTTATAAGCAATTTGATTTAAGATGGATTTTTAATATGCAAAACCACATGATTATGAGTGGGTACACTTAATGTGAAATCAGATTTTATTGGGTTATAGTAATTTCATGTCCTTATTTTTAGTAAATTCATTTAGGAAACAATTTCCAAAGAAAAACTGACCCAGTATAATGGGGTCAGTGACTAGACTTGTTATATCAGGGATAGTATAATGGGGTCAGTGACAAGATTTGTTATATCAGGGATAGTATAATGTGGTCAATGACCAGACTTGTTATATCAAGGAAAATTATAATGGATTCCATGACCAGACTTGTTATATCAGCGACATTGGAGTCTATGACTATACTTGTTATATCAGGGACAGTATAATGGGTTCCTTGACCAGACTTTTTATATCAAGTGCTACATTATAATGAGGTACTGGATAGTGAGGGGCCATCATATGTTACAGTTGAGCATGGCTCTGGGGTGTGCTGCTCACAGTTGTACATGGTACTGTGATTTGCTGCTCACAGTTGTACATGACACTGGGTTGTGCTGCTCACAGTTGTATTTGGCACTGGGGTGTTCAGCTCGCAGTTCAACATGGTACAGGATGTGCTGCTCACAGTTGTACATGGCACTTGGGTGTACTGCTCACAGTTGTACATGGCACTGGGATGTGCTGCTCACAGTTGTACATGGCATTTGGGTATGCTGTTCATAATTGAGCATGGCACTGGAATGTGCTACTCACATTTTGTACATGTATATGGCACTGGGATGTGCTGCTCACAGTTGTACATTGCACTGGGATGTGCTGCTCACAGTGTAACATGGCACTGGGGCATTCTGCTCACATTTGTACATGGCACTGGGGTGTGCTGTTCACTTTTAAAAATGGCACTGGTGTGTGCTGTTCACTTTTAAAAATGGCACTGGGTTGCACAGTTTGTGCTTCATAATCGTGTTAATTTCCATCAAGTCCATCCTGTAATGGATTCCCTAATATCGTACTAGGGTGTGCAGTCTGTGCATAATGAACTCCTAAATTCTCATAATAGATCAACTTGTAGTGGATCTAAATTGCTCAGTCTGGTTCAATAAACACATGCAACATGTTCTAGAAAAATAGTTCTTTTAATTAAAAAAGCCCAAATAATCTTTTCTCTGTCCAGGCAGTTAGGGGTGGGGACTTAGAATAGAAATAGAGGATCTCGAATAGGTAATGTTTTTATATTGAATTTATTAAACTTGTTGAATAATGTCCAGCTTTTGCAATCCTTGGCAAGAAAAAGCTGGACATTATTCAACAAAGTTTCATAAATTCAATATTAAATTATTGCCCATTTGAGATTCTGTTTATCACATAGTTTTTATTTTAATGAAAATAGTTTGGAGAGAAAGAAGAAATAAAAATTGTATCCATTCTGACTCAAATGCTGAACCTTTCATTTGTTGCATGTAAAATATAGTCCCTGGCTTTAGTTGAATTTTTTATGCAGCTCATTTACCAGTGATATTGTAGACTTTTTTAACAGATATAATTCAGAGAGCAACTGTCCTTCTGAATAAATAGAATATTTGATTCAGACAACATAATTTTTCAATACAGAATGTCTATGCAAACTTTGTCTGATGTAACATAGTTTGACATGGGTTTGATTAGAGTAGGAGGTAGACAATAAATGTTTAGCAGTGAAAGTGTGTCAGTTTCACTACTAAGCATTTCAGTTGTTAGATATTCATGTGGAGGGATAATTATGGATGCAGATATTCCAGATTTACAGTAGTAGACATAGAAAAATTTTATTTAGAGTTGGAATCACATCACATAATAAGAAACATTTGATTGTTTGAGGTATTTTACCACATAAACATGCTGTCACTGGACAACGTTCTCTCACTTGGGAGACTGGTTTATATCCATATTCTTCTGTGAACAGAGAAGACTTTATTTACTCCTAATGTTAACATGTGAACAGATCTTGTATATAGGGTGAATTCCATGTTACAGGTATACTGCCCACTGCTTTCCCCGCACCCACTATCAGTGGACCAATACCCTTTGTTTATTGTTGTTTTTGTTTGGGATTTAATGCCCTTTTTCAGTGAATGATAGACAATACATGGTATAACAAGCCCAAGTATGGAAAATTGGCCATATTCAAACAGATGTGACCTTCTTTCCCCATATTCATTAAGCAATCAATTCAAAAAAAGGCCACCAGAACGTAGATAGTAATAGTAAACACAAAAAGTTCCAGAAGGTATGGTAGGGAAAATGCTTTCAAGATCATAGCCAATCAGTAAAAAGAGTACTGTGCAAGAATTTCATGGGCTTATTTGGACCATTCAGAATCACATAAAGTAATATTTTAACATGTTGTCATATCCCAAATATAAAACTCAACATATATATATATATATATATATATATATATATATATATATATATATATATATATATATATGTATGTATGTATGTACCAGCTGTGTGATAATTTAGTATCTCAGAACTCATTTATTCTGTTCTCAGTCCAGGCAGTCAGTTGAGGAGGGTATCTCAAAACAGTCTTAACATGATTGTTTGATGTACAAAATTTTATCTGTTGTTTTTATAATCCCACTTGTATCTTTCTGTTCATGAAACTGATCCAACTTTCCATCTTCCCAGGCTGCCCTATATTGCTAAACCCATCTTTCCATCTACCCTGACTGTCTCATACTGCTAAACCAATCTTTTCATCCACCCTGGCTGTTCCAAACTGCTAAACCCATCTTTCCATCGTAACCCTGGTTGTCCTATATTGCTGAGCCCATCTTCCCATCTACCCTGGCTGTCCTATATTGCTAAACCCATCTTTCCATCCATATTGGCTGTCCCGTACTGCTAAACCCATTTTTCCATCCACCTTGGCTGTCCCGTACTGCTAAACTCATTTTTCCATCCACCTTGGCTGTCCCGTATTGCTAAACCCATTTTTCCATCCACCCTGGCTGTCCTATATTGCTAAACCCATCGTTCCATCCACCCTGGCTGTCCTATATTGCTAAACCCATCTTTCCATCAACCCTGGCTGTTCTACATTGCTAAACCCATCTTTCCATCTACCCTGGCAGTCCCGTACTACCATCTTTCAATCCACCCTGGCTGTCCTGTACTGCTAAACCCATCTTTCCATCCATCCTATCTGTCCTATATTGCTAAACTCATCTTTCCGTCTACCCTGGCTGCCATCTATTGCTAGACCATTCTTTCCATCCACCCTGGCTATCCTTTATTGCTAGACCAATATTTCCATCATCCCTGGCTGTCCTATATTGCTAGACCAATATTTCCATCATCCCTGGCTATCCTTTATTGCTAGACCAATATTTCCATCATCCCTGGCTGTCCTATATTGCTAGACCAATATTTCCATCCTCCCTGGCTGTCCTATATTGCTAGACCAATATTTCCATCATCCCTGGCTGTCCTATATTGCTAAACCCATCTTTCCATCCACCCTGGCTGTCCTATATTGCTAGACCAATATTTCCATCATCCCTGGCTATCCTTTATTGCTAGACCAATATTTCCATCATCCCTGGCTGTCCTATATTGCTAAACCCATCTTTCCATCCACCCTGGCTGTCCTATATTGCTAGACCAATATTTCCATCATCCCTGGCTATCCTTTATTGCTAGACCAATATTTCCATCATCCCTGGCTATCCTTTATTGCTAGACCAATATTTCCATCATCCCTGGCTGTCCTATATTGCTAAACCCATCTTTCCATCCACCCTGGCTGTCCTATATTGCTAGACCAATATTTCCATCATCCCTGGCTGTCCTATATTGCTAGACCAATATTTCCATCATCCCTGGCTATCCTATATTGCTAGACCAATATTTCCATCATCCCTGGCTGTCCTATATTGCTAGACCAATATTTCCATCATCCCTGGCTGTCCTATATTGCTAGACCAATATTTCCATCATCCCTGGCTGTCCTATATTGCTAGACCAATATTTCCATCATCCCTGGCTGTCCTATATTGCTAGACCAATATTTCCATCATCCCTGGCTATCCTATATTGCTAGACCAATATTTCCATCATCCCTGGCTGTCCTATATTGCTAAACCCATCTTTCCATCCACCCTGGCTGTCCTATATTGCTAGACCAATATTTCCATCATCCCTGGCTGTCCTATATTGCTAAACCCATCTTTCCATCCACCCTGGCTGTCCTATATTGCTAGACCAATATTTCCATCATCCCTGGCTGTCCTATATTGCTAAACCCATCTTTCTACCCACCCTGCCTGTCCTAAAAGATTTGACATCAAATATGAATTGTGGATGCATTGTATGATAAACATGTGTCATACATAAAAACTAGGTCAGTGTAACATAGTTTCCAGAAATTCTTGAAAGTTGCTGAAAAATTTGTGTCCTGACTGAAATTCTAAATATTACTTTTTCATCAAACTTAAACTGAGGATGCATCTTGAAAATATTATATATATAACAAAGCAGCAAGACTGTGGATGATCCATTTGGCATTGTTCAAAATTATGTGCAGGTTCAGGTTCAAATAACTTTTTTCTATTTGTCTTACATCAAACTTACACTGAGCATACATCTTGAGATGCTGACATTTTTCACACTAAAACTGTGTTTCCATGACCTGCTTTCAATTATTTATTCAGTATTGCTGAAAATTTGGGTCTGGACTCTTGTTGGTAGACATTTGTGCATTTTCATATAAAATTTACATTTAAAGTGAATCTAGGGATGCACATTGGTATAAAATTTACATTTAAAGTGAATCTATGCATTCTACATTAAAAAACATGCAGAATGCTAGAAAGAAATGTACATATATAACCATTTACATACATTTATTTATGTTATATAAAGTTTTGTCTTTTTTTATTCAGATCTTGCAGAGTGAACTTTCAGCATATTTTTTTAATGGAAACTTGGCAGCATATTCTAAAGAAATGATACAAGCATAATATGTCTCTTTAAACTCTGTACCTATGATTGTTATAACATTTTCCCCTCTTTTCATGACATAAGGTACGCTGGGAAAATGGAATAAAAGAAAATTATAGATTTGGATGTGAAGAAAAGTATGATGTGGAACTCTGGTAAGTTATTCAAATAGGTTTTCATTTTTATAATGTTTGAATTTCTTCTTGGTTCTATTTTTTGTTTCCTTCTTTCTCTAGCCTGATTGCTATTTCTCACTTGCTTATGATCAAGAAAGTAGTAGTTATCTTTAAAATGTATTAATTGTCATTTTCATCTCATTCTTTTACTTCTGTCTTTCCATTTGTCCATCCATCTTCATCTCCAGTTCGTCTATCTCACTTTTTTTAATTGGACACCTGTACCTGGCTGTAACAGCATGAATTGGACACCTGTACCTGGCTGTAACAGCATGAATTGGACACCTGTACCTGGCTGTAACAGCATGATTCCATCACTCAATCCAGGCTCTACAGATCTGCATCACATAATGACCTTGCTGATCTACCATCATATAACTCCCCACCATATCAGGTTTTCTGATTCCACTTAATATCACACAAACATCCTTGACCCTAAACTGCTGGTGCATTATTTGACATCTAGGCACATGTCTACTTAAGAGTCAAGGTTTGGACTGAATTTACTTTGTAAATTTTTCACTTCTTTTCAGTAATTCTTTTGAAGTAAGCAGATTTTTTGAAGGAGGTGGAAAAATAAGTACACTCGATGATATACAGAGAGAAAGATCAACAGAGTCAACAGCCGAAAAAACCTCTCAAAATCATCCTATAGCAGATCCAACATCATCAACACCTGCCATAAAATATCCACCATCTTCAAAAAATAAAAGCCCATATAGTACCCCAGATAAAGAAGAATCAAATGTATCCACCTTAGAAAATCCTACATCTACACGATCTGGTAAACGTGCACCTGCTGTGAGTAAAAATCCAGTCCCTAGGAAGAAAATTGTTCCACAGTCATCTTTGGGAAAGAACACAACAGGACAGTTGTCAACCACTGGAATCAAGGCCAAGGAAGTATCCTCTCTACAAGAAAAAACACAATCTGTACAACAAAGCAGGCAGAATTTGGAGAAGCTTAAAGAGAAAGGTAGTGAAAGAGCTTCACAAAGAGTGACTGAAGATACCAGAACATCAGGTGCTATTCCAAAATCAGATGGTATGAAAATTATAATATTGATTGTCCTACATGAATATTCATCAAATGAAATTTAAAATCCATTGTTATAAAATCTTAAGAAGATCTTTAAGTCAGTAAACTGATGGCATAATTTTTATATAGAGCAGGTAGACATATAATACTCACAAAATTTGTTTATGAGTATAGTGAGAGTTGCTTGTTCCTTTAGATCAGGACATGAGTGCACAAACAGACACAAATAAACTAATTTAAACCTTGATGGCTAGAATGACACTCATAAACCAAATTCATTAATGCTTCCACAGTCTGATTCCTCCATGTACCAATCTTAAAATAATCATGTGGAAGTAACACTGTTCTTGAACAAAACACACAGATCATAATAAAATCATCTGGAGTAAGAAAAAATGTGCTTTTTTATTTTACTATACCATTGTAAATTCCGAAGATAAATTCACAAGAAATTTGGTTGACCTTACACCAAGATATTATTCTGATGCTCTCACCTTCCATGTATATTGTAGTAAGCTGAAGAAATTAATTTCTTAATTAGCTTGTGTCATTGTGTCATGATTCTGTCCTCAACAGTTGAAAAAGTTAGCTTGTGTCTTTGTGTCATGATTCAATCCTCAACTGTTGTCAAAATTTGTGTGATTGTGTCAAGATTCAGTCCTCAACAGTTGTCAAAGTTGGCTTGTGTCACTGTGTCAAGATTCAGTCCTCAATATTTGTCTTAAAAAGGCATCTTATCCCCTGACTAAAGTTATTATAGCTGTGTTGTATAGTTTTTATTTTACAATGTTCTCAATGCTGTATGCATTAGACATGAGACTTAAACATTCCTATGTAAGCATACAAGTTTATATGTTCATATGTTTCTCTTTAATTCATTGTTAAAATCCAAATATATTCTTAACAAATATTATTACTTGAAGTGTGTCAACACTGGATGATAGTATGATTAGCTTTTTGCAAAAGAGAGGTATACTTTGTTATTGTGTATTTCTTTATATTTGGTACCATCTATAAAATAAAATGATGCAAAGGTCTCATCATATTATTAGCAGGTTCATGAGTTATCTAGGAATGGATTAATAGTGTACTATAGAACAAGGTAAACTTGGGGAATGGTGTACTATATAGAACAGGGTCAACTAATGGACCTGTGTACTAACAGGACAGGGTAAACTTAGGGAATGGTGTACTACAGGACAGGGTAAACTATTCCTGCCATGTAAATAAATTTGAAATTTGATATAACTATATCTACTTTTAAAGCAGTACATTGTGCATTCTTCCATAAAAAGCTTAGGATTACCTTGTAATTTCTGATATTGCAAATTAATGAATTAATGATGTCTCTCATTCCATCTGGTGTCAACATTGAGCTATATTTTGCATTTAGATCACTTTCACAGACACTATTACTTGTAGTTACACATGACTTGGTATACAAACATTTCATGAGTACTAAAGCCATCAGTTAATACTATGTCATTGTGACCTATAATGCATGGTTCAGTGATTTGTGTGTACCTTTGCATTGTGTTTACATTTAGCAATTTTGTTTCTAATACTGCAGAGTGATGTAACTTGATGCATGGTATGCATCGGGATAATATTACTTTAAGACTGTTTAAACAGAACAACACTTTGCAGTCCAGATATAGCGCCAATGGAGGTTTTATTGTAGCTCTACTGGCTGGCTGGCTGTCCATTAGTACAAGGTTTTTATTGCAACTCCTCTTAAACTACTTGGAGGATTGACATGAAACTTTAAACACGCATTCATCCCATGGTGTGGTTGCTGCTAAATGAAAATTGTGCTGCTTGGACATCCATTATAGCTGCCAGAGTGGTTTGTTATTGCTGCTTCTGAATGGATGGTCATATCAGTATGAGTTTTTACTGAATGACTTCTAAATGGATGTTCATGTCAGTATGGGGTTTTTACTGAATGACTTCTAAATGGATGCTCATATCAGTATGGGGTTTTTACTGAATGACTTCTAATGATATATAGTTGGTCCAAACTGAAAATGGTGCAGATATGATTTACAATATGGTCACCAGAGTTGCCATCTTGAATATGTACTTACTGCTACTTCTCCTGAACAAAGAGACATAGTGAAATGCAGTTTCCATCAGATGACATGTCTAGTTGGTCCTAAATGAATATGGTGTTGCTCAGACATCGAATATAGCCACCACAATGACCATATTGAAATTATTGTTATCGCTACTTCTCCTAGATGGCTGATCTTATCGACATTGTGCTTTCAAGAACAGATTTGCAATCCAGACATAGTGCTGTTGCAGATTTTCTTGTTAGCTCTACTGATCATAGACCAGGAGATCTTATCATATGATCGTTTGTCTCTGATCCATCTGTCCTGCTAAACTACTTGGGGGATTGCCATAAAGCTTCAAATACATTCATCCTAAATGAAATCATGCTGCTTGGACATCCAGTGTAGCTGTCACAGTGGCCGTCTTCAGACTCTTGTTATTGCTACTTCTCATGAATGGATAGTCCTATCAGCATGGGGTTTTCACTGAATGACTTCTAATGAAGTCTAGTTGGAACTAAATGTAAATGATGCCTGTCTGATATCCAAATGATCACCATGGAAGCCATATTGAAAATCTTGTTATCCTTACTCATTCAAAATGAAAAGTCATATCAGCATGGTTTTTTCACCAGAAAACTTCCGAAGATGTCTTTTTGGTCTTTGATTAAAATGCTGCTGATCTGATAACTAGTATGACCAATATGGTGGATATCATGCAAATCTTATTATTGGAGCTCGTATATGCAAAGTCATTTTGACATGGGTTGTTATCAGAGAAGTTCTTACTGTATCAAATTGATCCTGAATGAAAATGATGCAAACTAACCCTCAGTATGGCCACCATGGGGGTCATCTTGAAAATGTTATCCCTACTAATCCCAACTGGATGGCAATATCAACATTGGGTTTTCACCAATAGATATTGGTCCTGAATTAAAATGTGCCAAGTGTACATCCAGTGTGGCTGCCACAATGGTCATTTTGAAAATCTTATTGTCAACTACTCCCACTGAATGAATGGTCATATTGACATGGGGTTTTATTGTCAACTACTCCCATTGAATGGTTGGTCATATTGACATGGGGTTTTACTGAAAAACTTCTAAAGAAATATACTTGATCTTAAATGAAAATGATGCCAAGTTGACATCTAATATTGCCACCAAAACAGCTACCTTGAAGAACTACCAGAAATATGTTCAACTATGCAGTAAAAAAATGAAGAAATGATCTGATATTGAATTTCTGGAAATCCATTTTGAGCATTAGAGTGTGAGTCCAATTTAATTTTGTTTTTAAGAGAGCATTAGCAAGCTTTCTATTAAGTAATAAATTGGCAAATATTTTATATAAGTGGGAATGGCTTTTATTGATTCTTCATGGGAGTATTACAGTTAAATCCACCCATGTATGTTGCAGTCAAATGGCTGATAACATTATTGTCATGTTGCAGTGTTTTAGTGGGATTCACATTGTAATCATGTATTTATAAGCCAGCATCTGATTCTGTCTGTTCTGTGCATTTACCACCCAAAATCTGATTCAGTCCGCTCTGTGCATTTACCACCCAAAATCTGATTCAGTCCGCTCTGTGCATTTACCAGCTAGCTTCTGATCCTTTTCTGTGCACATAACAAACAACCAGTAACTGATTCGGACTGTTTTATATATTTACCAGCCACTGACTTTTATATATTTACCAGCCAGCATGTTATAACAAAATAGAGAAACCTTGCTTAGAATTTGACCAAACTAGTTAGCATCCAGGCATGACCACGTTTCAAATTTATACAAATTATGTTGATCTAACATCCAATTTGGCTGCTATTACTAAAAATAGAAAACCCCTTAAATAATTTCTTCTCAGAAACAGAAAAACTGAATTTCACCAAATTTGACAGAAAACATCAAGGCATAGAGGACTTTTCAAAGTTTGTACAACTGATGCTGTTAATCCATCAGATTTGGCCATCATTGCTAAATATGGAAAAACATCTAAATGAATTCTTCTCCAGAACTTAACCAAACTTGATTTAAGGTAGCCAAGCATGAAGACCTTTCTGATTTCTAGAAATGATGCCAGCCTGCCATTAGATATATGGCTTTCAGTTTGATTGCTAATGTTGCAAAGTATATAAAAACATTTAACTACCTCCAAGAAATTGGTAAGCAGAATGTGATCAAACTTCACAGAAATCACACAGAGATAAAGAGCTTTGAAGTTTGTGCACATCAAATAATACTAAAATAAAAAAATTCTTTAAATGACTTCCCAACAGAAACTGCTCAGCAGAACTTTTACCAAATTAGGTGTGGTTTAAAAACAAGTCCCTTCCTTATCCGAATTGTGCTGATTCACCATCAAAAATATGACTGCCATTACAAAAATTGAAGGGGCCCCAAGTGACCTAGTGGTCTGAAGCGTTCACCATTACAGATCACTGCCATCTCACCTCTGTCTGCGTGGGTTCAAGTCTTGGGCTCAGCCAATGTGGGCGTGTGAGAAAGCTTGCCGGTAGCTTCTTGTGGGTCGGTGGTTCTTTCCAGAGTTTTTCTGGGTTCTTCCTCCATCATTTATACTGGCCACCATGTATAGCCTATCTTGTGCTGAAAAATGTCGTTAAGCCCTATAACAACAACAACAACAAATATTGAAAATGCTTTAAACAACTTCTCATAAACCACTCAACAGATTTTGACCAAATTTTATGGAAATCATTCTACTTTGAGTGATTTTAGATTATGCAAATAATGTCAATATGCCATAAAATATGGCTGCTGATGCTAAAAATAGAAAAGCTATTAATCACTTCTTCTGATTGAATGCTTCAGTGACTTTTATATTTGTGCAGTTACACTGCTCGGCCATCAAATATGTCTGCCATAACTAAGGAAGAAAAAAATGTACACAACTTTGTCTACACGAACTGCTGCATGGAAATTTGACCAACTTTGACATAAAGCATCCTAACACAGGGGCTTTAAATATTGAAAAAGATGCAGATGTGTTGTAAGATATGGATGAAGATAAAATCACTGGAGAAAATTTGAAACAGTTGTTTTTATATGGGTCAATAGCATTGGAAGAAATTTCAACAGAAAGTATCCCACTGACCTAGATTTTTTGGCATTTTCTCTTGCATTTGGCTTTAAGGCCATTGTCAGCCTGGTTAGCATAGCCATGAATGTTATCAAGTTTAAAACATTTGAACAGATGCCTCTCATGCAGTATTTCTACCTTCATGGCCTGGCAGTGTTGTAACTGGATGAGGCTACCTACATGTGAAACTGCCAGTGTCCTCTTAAGTTTGACCAATCCTATCTCTTGATCCTGAAAGGGCAAAGAAGGACATGAAAAGTACCCCACCCAGCCCCATCCAAAACAGATAACCTACATACAGCATGCTGACAAGGTCATAAAAGTTGCAGAAATAAATCCATGAATTATAAAAAAATTTCCCAATGAATGCCATTTTCTTTTATTTTTCCTATCAACAGGCCAAAGTCCTTTAGTCCAAATGAGTGAGATGACTGATCACTCTGTGGTATGGCAATGGCAAAACCCCAGTGGTCATTGGATCAGTTATGACCAGGAGATCTGCCAACAACTAGAGAATCGATTCCAGAAAAATCCTGGATCATCAATAACGATCAACCACCAAAATCAAATGTAAGTCGAAGTAAGGATTCTCTTTAATGTCAGGCCATAGAAATTATATACTTTTAATGTCAGGTGATAGAATTACATACTTTTAATGTCAGGTGATAGAATTACATACTTTTAATATCAGGTCATAGAAATTATATACCTTTAATCTCAGGTCATAGAAATTACAAATTTAATGTCAGGTCATAGAAATTACATACTCTTAATGTCAGGCCATATAATTATATACTTTTAATGTCAGGTCATAGAAATAACATGCTTTTAATGTCAGGCCATATGAATTATATACTTTTAATATCAGGTGATAGAATTACATACTTTTAATGTCAGGCCATAGAAATTAGATACTTTTAATGTCAGGTCATAGAAATTACATACTTTTAATGTCAGGGGATAGAATTACATACTTTTAATGTCAGCTCATAGAAATTATATACTTTTTATCTCAGGTCATAGAAATTACATAATGAAATTTCAGGTTATAGAAATTACATACTGTAAACATGAGGTCATGGAAATTACATACTGTAAATGTCAGATCATAGACATTGTCTGCTATAAATGTCAGGTTAAGGAAATTACTGAAGTTTCAGGTTATAGAAATTACATAGTGTTAATGTCAGGTCATAAACATTAGATACTTTTAATGTCAGGTCATGGAAATTACATACTGTAAATGTAAGGTCATACAAATTACGAAACTGTAATTTATCACTCTCTCTAAAATCTGGTTAATAAGAGACACCTCAATAAGTGTAATCAAAATTAATTACGCATGGGTCCTCCAGTTAATTAGAAACACCTAAATAAGTGTATATTGAAAATAATCACAGATGGGTCCTCCAGTTAACTAGAAACACCTAAATAAGTGTACATGTATATTGAAATTAACCACACATGGGTCCTCCAATTAATCAGAAAAGAGACACCTAAATAAGGGTGTATACAAATAAGCACAGATGAGTCCTCTGATTATTAAGACACCGAAATAAGTATATATGGAAAATAATCACACTTGGACCCTCCAGTTAGTAAGAGACACCTAAATAGGTGAATAAAAGTATATGGAAAATAACCATGGGCCTCCAGTTAGTAAGAGACACCTAAACAAGTGTACAAGTATATGGAAAATAACCATGGGCCCTCCAATATTTTTATGTCCAAAAATATGTACCTATGTGTATAAAAGCAATCGTAAGTCCGAGACATAAAATTTAGTCCCCTGCTGATTGTCATGATTTTAATAACTGATTAGCTCAACTATCAATCTGTTTCCTTCATTGTGATTATGCTTTTCATTCATCTTTTAGTTATCTCACCTTATCCTAATTTCTTTTATCTATCTCACCTTGTCCTAGTTTCTTCTAGCTATCTGACCTTTTCCTAATTTCTTTTAGCTATCTCACCTTTTCCTAATTTCTTCTAGCTATCTGACCTTTTCGTAATTTCATTTAGCTATCTCACCTTATCCTAATTTCTTCTAGCTATCTCACCTTATCCTAATTTCTTTTGCCTATCTCACCTTATCCTAATTTCTTCTAGTTATCTGACCTTTCCCTAATTTCTTCTAGCTATCTCACCTTATCCAAATTTCTTCTAGTTATCTCACCATATCCTAATTTTTTCTAGTTATCTGACCTTTTCCTAATTTCTTCTAGCTATCTCACCTTTTCCTAATTTATCATTGGTCTGTGATTCACTTTGATGACATGCTTGAAGCTCAAAACTACTTCATTTGTCCTGCTATGTTTGGCAGTTGATAAACACTTATTAAACTAAGTACTTGCAACCAGATAGTTATGTAGTATCCATCTTTTACAGTATTTTAGTCAGCATTACATTCTGTTGTCAGGCAAAATCTTCTATTTATATCAGTACTTAAATTTGTGAACTTTTCTCTGAGTGGCAAATCTAGCTTACACTCAGCTTGGGTACTTAAATTTCTCTGAGAGCATTCATTTTGTGTATTTAAAATCCTTTGAGGGCACTCAACTTGGGTACTTAAATTCCTTTGAAGGCATTCAACTTGGGTATTTACATTTTTTGAGGGCATTCAACTTGGGTACTTGAATTTATCTGAGGGTATTTGGCTTGAGTATTTAAATTTCCTCATTTGTAGCAGTCATGAAATCACTAAAACAAACCCATATATTTCACAAAAAAATTTTGAAGATATTGATTTGACGGAGTTTGTGTGCAAACAAACCTTTTCATTTTTGTCAGATTTGGAAAACAGTGTCAAATCAGTAACTTTAGTCCTGATGTATTTGTTTATATCTGTCTTAAATTTCCCAGTTTTCACTCTTCCTCGGTTATATTTGAAAATGACTACATGCAGTGAGATCAATAATTTTTTTTTATAAAACCACAAAATTAACTATACCAACATTAAGTTATATTCTGTATTTTATGTATCCATGTGGAAGAGTTATGGACCTTTAGTGTCCATAGATTTGAACAGATCACAATAGCTCTTATTCACCATTCAGTTTTAACTTTAATCTGATGTTGTTCAGTCCAAAGATAGACAGACAGACAGAAAGAACAATCAATTGATAGGTAGGTAATAGATATATAGATAGACGGATGCTTTGACAGATGGCTCATTGAATAGATATATAGTTTGATAGCTAGATCATACCACATTTGTAATCAGCCATATTTTTGTAAAGAAAAGAATTTTACAAGGCCTATAATTTATGATAAATCCATATGTGATTAAATGTTCTTCTGCAGCTTTATGTAATTAAAGCCAGTTTGTTCTGAAGCACAGTTTTTAATGACAAGCTCAATCAAGCTTTTAAAACTTTTAGCCATTCCATACTTTTTTAAAATGTGCTTATGTTTGCATTTTGGAAAAGTCTTTTGCTGTAAGTAGGGATGGCAAGGCACTAATGTTAATAAATGTTGTCTTTCACAGGCGTTTATTGCCTGCAGACTTTTTCTGTGACTGTTTATTATGTTTGTACTTTTATATGACTACCTTTTGTCATGCAAAGAGTTCAAGAAATGTCAAAAAGGTATTATAGTAGTGTCATAATCGGGATTAAAGATAATATGACCAATTTCAGTTTTCCCTTAACACAAACACCTTCTAGAGTCCCCATAATGTTTCCTCTCTGGAAATGTTTTGCTCACATTTGCATGTATGACTGTAGCCCACATAAGTCCATGTAGAAGCTAGGGTTGTAGGTAATCACTGGGTAATGTAAATGGCTTGGATTTGTCATGAGTTCCACTTCATCACTGTAGAAACAATCCCCAGGTGTTTTCACACCTGACATTGTATTCTGTGACTGGGTATATTTGTCTGCTCATGCAATGATTCCTAGCTGGTTTCAAGTCGGTATTGACACACCAGGGTGGTTCCAACCATGGATTTCTATTTGACCCTTGGCAAGATTACATTGAGTGTATATGAGTGTCTGATAATGTCGATACTGGTCAGCAAGTGTCACAAAATCATCACGAGTGTTGGCATCCCTTGCCAGCTGATCTGTAAATTCCACAATATCATCATGTGTTGACCCTCCCTTGTCAGCTGATCCAACATTTCATCTGTAAATTCCACAAGATAATCATGTGTTGACCTCCCTTGTCAACTGATCCAACACTTCATCTGTAAATTCCACAAGATCATCATGTGTTGACCTCCCTTGTCAACTGATCCAACACTTCATCTGTAAATTTCACAAGATCATCATGTGGTGACCTCCCTTGTCAGCTGATCCAACACTTCATCTGTAAATTCCACAAAATCATCATCAGTGTTGACCTCCTTTGTCAGCTGATCGGTAAATTCCACTATATCATCATCAGTGTTGACCTCCTTTGTCAGCTGATCGGTAAATTCCACAACATCATCACCAGTGTTGAGCTCCTTTGTCAGCTGATCGGTAAATTCCACTATATCATCACCAGTGTTGATGATGTCGATATGGTATGTACAAAAAGTATATACAGCCTTAATATACCAATGAAAACATTTTTAATCATTTATTAATAATGGCTTTGTACCCCACCTGATTCTAGTTCTGGTTAAGATGAATAATTACGATCCAGGCTCATGTGTCCTTAAGATGTGGGGTTAGGTCCATCACTGTCATTTTCATTGGGAAGGAAAATAAGTCAGCGATTTGCTGTTCTTTCTTCTTTCTGTTTTCTCTCCTTCACTGGTTACGTATTCCTTGAACCTAACTTCATGAAATTATTATGCACATTGGTAAGGGTAGTTCTGATTGCACATGGGTAGTCTACAGATGTGCATCTTGTTGTTAACGCACTGTAATTGGGGACAGAGTTATACATGCATGAAAGTGCATGCTGACCACAGACTGCTAAACCAGGACCATATGTTCCAATGAAAATTATTAAATCATGTACAAAATGTAGCAAAGCTGGGTAGTCTGCAGACCCATGTCAATATTTTCATGTTAGCACATGTATGACCACAGCTTTGATATGCATGTGCGACATGACTGTTTGTGAACTCAAGCAAAATTCCTTCTAATGGTTCCTGATAACCATGAACCACAAAGAAACTTCAAACACTCTCAACCAATCAGTTATCATACTAGTGATCTGTGTGCCATTGTCCCAATCCTTAGATTAAAACACCATACACATGTATCTTGGTGCGCTGACACTTTGCTTGGTGATTATTTGCCATGAAAATTGCTGAACACTGCTGTCTTTTGAGTCTGTGATGAGTACAAAAAATGATAGCACTGATGTGCCCCCAGAAATGACAATAAATGAGTTTCTGCAGGCATTTAAAAGGTTATAATAGGCATCCTTGTCAATTTTGGCAACACATCTTTACTGTCAGTGACAACATCTTTTTGCCAAATTGCATTGTTGCTGTTACCCTTTTGGTATAACATAACTGTGTGTTTGGCTTCAAAAATAGCCTTGCAGACCCTGGTATGTAACTGAGAAGAACTGCATAAGAAAGTGAGAATTAGTCTTGATGAAGTTATCCTTTATTGTTATGTTCATTGATGCTAGTTATAGTGGGTGTTTCAGCATTTCCTGTCATATTTCTGATGTTTGTAATAACATGCTAGATATGATCTGTATGATCAACTCGATCCTTGTGAAACATTATCGACAAGCCAGCCAATCATGCATAATCATTGCTTTAGTGGATGAATCCGATAATCATCATGCTAATGTCAACATTGCTCAAAAAGGCTTCAGGCTTCAGTTTCCTTTCTGTGACTGAAATAACATGTACCACTGAACAATATTATGATACCATTGCTGACTTATCCAACCTTGGTACCATCAGGACATTTAGCATCATCAACCTGTACAAGTTTTCTACTGATTTCCAAGAAGGCCTTACATGGGAGAAATTACCAAGCACTTTCATGCACTTGTGATTCTATTCAGTCTTTTTAATTGGGTTCTTCATCCAGGTGTGAATAACACTGAAAATCATTTACACTTCAGCTTACCATCAATGTCAAATGCTTCTAATACCTTGTGAGACCTGTCCTTAACTGTTAACTGCTTCCTACTGCTGCATTTGAACATATTGAAGCAGTGCTGGATTGTGCCAGATCAGCCAGACATTTAAACTCATTGAATCAGTGCTGGATTGTGCCAGATCAGCCAGACATTTGAACTCATTGAATCAGTGCTGGATTGTGCCAGATCAGCCAGACATTTGAACTCATTGAATCAGTGCTGGATTGTGCCAGATCAGCCAAACATTTGAACTCATTGAATCAGTGCTGGATTGTGCCAGATCAGCCAGACTTCTAATTCATTGAATCAGTACAGGATTGTGCCAAATCAGCCAGACATTGAGCAGCTTCATGACTGATTTTACTGACCGGTGCAGACATTATGGACATAAATAGAAGTTAAATTTCTCATGGAAGTGTAGTCACTAATCATCATGCAATCCTAGATTTTTCAACTGATCCACAGAGTTGCTTTTGATGCTGTCAATGATTTGCATTGCAATTTCAACTGATCCACAGAGTTGCTTTTGATGCTGTCAATGATTCACATTGCAATTTCAACTGATCCACAGAGTTGCTTTTGATGCTGTCAATGATTTGCATTGCAGTTTCAACTGATCCACAGAGTTGCTTTTGATGCTGTCAATGATTTGCATTGCAATTTGTTTATCGATTGGTGCAGCATTTGAGTTAAGGGCCATGAGAACCTTTGGGGTTCCTGTCAGTAATCCCATGACAACATTACCAAGACCATTTCCATAATATTATTGAATAGAAGGGTTTTCTCTAATTAACAACACATGCGGATGTCACATGTCCATGTATATCTGTCATTGTATTAACTATAAGATTGGTCTCTGATGTAGAGTCATGGTCTCACTGCAGAGGTCCAACACATGCCTGTCCTCATCCACAAGGTTAAAATGATGGTGTATTAACTGGGGATTCGTCCATGGAAGATACATGTGCATTGTGGAAGTAATCAATATCAGATCTCTCACTGACACATTTGGAGTGAACCGAAACAATACGTAATGTTGAAAAGCTATTCTTCCCATGGCTAAATCTGAAATGTAACTGTCACTGATAGCATCATGGGTTTTATAAACCTGAATCTTTGAGGTGACTCTGACAAAGCCTAGTATATTTTTTAACTGGTACCATTGAGTTCTGTTCACAGAATTTGTTGGTCCACAGGATTCTAATTATTATCTTTAGGCCAACTAAGAACTGTTTGCAGAGACAACTGCCTAGTGTCAACCTCATACTGTGGAGATTCAGTCAAGATGGCAGAGCTCAGTTTAGGCCAGTAACATTCCAATTTGCTACCATCCAACTAATATACAAGTGAGTTCTGTATGTTGAGGTTCTTAAATGGTTGTAATCGAGTATTAGGCCAACTGCAATAAATGCACATCAACACCAGTGCTGTCTCGAGTATGTGGAATTTCTCTACATTGATTAACTTTGCAAAAACCATATGAAATTCCGGTTTCATTAACAACATGGAGGTTACACTCCAGGTTGTATATGCAGTGACATGTTGCATTGCAGCATTGATTTTGTAAAGAATGGGATGTGCTTCGGAAATCTTTGGTGTCATGTGCATCAATCTCTTCAGTGGGTTCATCTATTAATGCATCAAATGTCTTTGGGTCCCTTAGTGCTGTCAGTGAGCAACAACTGACAAATCAACTTGGTCTAATTGATAACTTCTGGCATGTTGTTGCCAATGTGAACTGACTACACAAGTGTTTCCCACCTGTCCACAAATTCATCAACCTGTTGCTGGTCTACCAATGCATGATAACACAGACAACTCAAACTGCAACTCCATCTCGGGTTTGGAGTGGCAGTTTCAACTCATAATGTTGAGTTGATTTTCAGTTTCCCTCACAACTAGCTGTTGTTCATCTAGGGGCTTTTTGTCTCAGTTAGCCATGCTCATGTGAAGGAAGTCCTAATAACTTCAGTGTATTTCCCTTTTTCATACTGCTTGATATCCTTATTCCACACTCTTGCACAATTTAATTGAATTGATTCACATTTGGCATGCCTGTATGTAAAGGAAAACATTGTCGAATTGCTTATTTACAAATAAACATTTTTAAAATATCTTTTTGCAGTATCAGGATTGCTTGAATCCTGGATATTTTTGGTTGTGATATCATTTTTTGTTTTCTTTTATTGACAACATTGTTGGCTTTCAGGCAATTCTTGACATGGTTATATTCAACAATAGATACACATGGAGCTAAGCTGTTTATGCAACTTGACTCTGATAGCACATTGAAGGCATGGTTGAGCATCCAGGCCAAATGTAATGTGAGCAAGTTGGATTTGCAATATTTGTGATGACATGCTCGATTGGCAACACTTTCATTTTCCAAGGTATACAAATTTGCTTTGATTGCAATCCTATACATTCAGAAACTTTCTGGCTGCTTCTTATGTAGTCTGTATCACGTTTCACTTATTTCCTTCTTATCAGAGAAAACTCAGCATAATCCAGAGAATAGTATAAAATGTTACTATTTTTTTAACAGGTGGCGATGTAAAATGTTACATCTGACTTTGCTAAATAATGGTCTCATCATCTCAAGGTCAACCTAATTTAGGAGGTCCCTGCTGGTATAAACTTTCCTCCAAAATGTCATTAGGCCCAACTACCTTAATGTTCCATGACTAAATGTCACACCAACTCATATATGATATTGCCTTGTTTGGTTGTACCCAAAAATGGTAAATGACTTGTCTTTGTTACATTCATATGTGTCAGCCATGATGTATGATGTTTCATTGCTGAGCATGCAGTAGTGATCATCAGCTGTCTTAATTCTACAATGTTGTGGATTTATTTTATATTTCTTCTCAAGATTGGTAGGTTTAGATACCATTTGTGTATTAATACTAACAGCATTTCTCTGACTGTGGGGATCTTTGCTTCTTTTGCTGGTCATTTTATTATCTTGGATGTCTTCGCTGGATGTTTCACTGTCATCGACTGGTGACTCAGTTAATGTTAGTGATATCAAGTCCAATAGGATACAATTACTTTTTTTATGGTACTTTATTATATTCTCAAGTTTTCATTGTGCAAACATGATCCCTAACCCACCTAATTAATCCAAATGCTCCAAACTCATGTTGGAAAGATTATGTAGCATCTTTGGACCTCTTTGATGAATCAATATGACGAAATCAAGCAAAATAACAATTTAATCTGTTGTGTCAGATTACAAAAACACCATTAATTCGTTGTGTCAAATTACAAAAACACCATGCATTGATCTGGTACATGTAATTTGAATTTAGTTCCTGGATTAGCTGCAGATGTGAATTCTTTTAGAATACTATAGGTGTCACACTGTGTGGTTTCTATGGACACATATATTGGTCCACCTTGATTTTTTAATAGTCATTTCCTAATGTGTTGCCAGTGTATATTGATCTGTCCTCAAGCTCACAGCACTGCAGCTTCCCAACCTGAAAATTATTATGAGAGCTTCCATGCAGATTTGGACATGCCACAATGGTGAATGGACTTGGATGCAAAATGTCACCAGTGAATCTAGAAAGGGTTTCAGTTTGGGAAAACCACAATTGGTTATCCCATCACAAAGTCCTGTTATTACACTACTGCGTTTTTGTTGTTGTTTTATTTTTACTTGCTTTCTTATGATACTCTTACTAGTTTTACCAGTTGCAGGTGGCACGGTCTATCAAGATCATTGGATAGCATTACAGTTACTAGTTTTACCAGTTGCAGGTGGCATGGTCTATCAAGATCATTGGATAGCATTACAGTATGAGCTGTGGTAAGGGCTTATCATTGGAAACATGTTATAGCTACCTTTGTTTGATTTCAGGTTCAGGGTGGTATTTTCACGTATGCAACGATTGAACACAACCACAAGAGAATGGACAGATGTACAGAGGCTTTCCTAGAAACAATGAATGGCAATTCATACTTAAACATGGTCCATACTCATAAATGAAGACAGGTGTGTGTGTACTGCTGGATACTATGGATTCAATTCTAGGGTTGATTAATAGGACATTCCTTATAATTCATAAAGCAGTGGGTTGCAATTTATTTTTGGTTATCAGTTTGAAGAATATGAGAGCTTATGGATCAGTGTCAACATGGTTATCAGCAAAAGCAGTGTATGTAGATGACATCTTGTGATTCATAAGGGTTTGATTGTGATTCATGTGAAGGAACCATGCATTTACTTTTCACTGATGTGTATTCATTCACCTTCACCATCGTAGTGCCTACTGCTGAACTACAGCTCAATGTACAAGGCTCTTGCTAGATTGTACAATGTGCCATAAATAGATTAGCTTTCCACCAGTTGACAATATCCCAGTATGGCTGGAATGGAGAAATGAATATCAGCGTATGCAGATCAAAAGCTTTCACATTAAATATTTAGTGCCATTTGTTTCTTTCAGCAGTATAAAATGATCAATAATAACATTCATGTTTGCCTGCAGATCAAGCAGTGAGTCCAGTGATAATGTGCTATAAATAAATTCAATGGACTATCGAGATTTAGAACCAGCTACCAGCAATGATTGTCATCGCTGTTTGAACTTTGTTTTGCTATTTTTACGTATAAAACAGTCTATGTGATTACTGGCAAAGTCTAGAAATTAAATTTGTTTCACCAAAATCAATCTGATAATCTGTATTATGTGCTTCTACCTGCAAAGATAGCAGTGGCCATTTGCATTTTGGAGGAATTTCTGATGTTCTGTTGTCTCTTATTGGCTATTAAGACTTGTCTCAAACACTAGAGCATGGTCAGATCCCACAGAAACATATTGAAAGCCTGTTTTTAATAGAAGAGTTTTATTATGAGCAACATTAACAAACATTAAATAGGTGATCTTGCATCTGATTGGCTAAGCTTCTGAACACACTAGAGGCCATTTGTATGATCTTGCATCTGATTGGCTAAGCATCTTAACACACTTGAGGCCATATGTATGACCTTGCATCTGATTGGCTAAGCTTCTGAACACACTAGTGGCCATTTGTATGATCTTGCATCTGATTGGCTAAGCATCTTAACACACTAGAGGCCATATGTATGACCTTGTATCTGATTGGCTAAGCTTCTGATCACACTAGGGGTCAAATGTATGATCTTGTGTATTTTGGACACCATATTTGTTGGACATCATAAATTAATTTGTAAAGTAAATTTTTTTGTGCAACGTATGTCCTCTAAAGTTACATATTGGATAATGCATTCCAACTGAAATTTTATTTAAAAAAATATAAAACTGTGTACTTGAGATAAAACTCTTTAACCCACTGCAGCATCTCATCAACCCAATCCTTCTCCTGCACCCATACGATCCATTCTTTCAGTACATGAAATTTTTTTTTAGCTTTCTCATGCTGTGGAAAATTATCATTGGAGGCAACATATCTCTTGAAGCAGAAATTGCAAGAATTAAAGTCAGATTTTTGTTTAATCTGCACCAGTCATGCTAATTCTCATACTTTTTACTTCCATCTTATTGACCAAAGTACAATGAAATTTCACCCATGTTAATGATCATGTTGTTGGCAGAATCACCTTTTTCTCTTCTGGCCTTCACGAATTCATCAAATGATTTTATTTTCTCCAAATCTTCTGGGCAATGCTGGATCATCAGTGTCTGTTCGCAAAATAGAGTCACTTTAAAAATTGTTCTGTTGTTTCAATTTATTTTCAAAATTCCTGTGAAGATCGATGTAAAGGAACCAAAGTTAGCTTCCCTATGTCGGCCATCTTTGTATTTAAGAATGAGAAAAAGTCAGCACACTTAAAAGAATCCAAAGTTGGCTTCTGAGGTTGGCTTGCTTGTAATAAAATAACCTTTGTATTGATATCCTTTAAAAAAAAGTGGTTTAAAAGTAGCCAGAGTTGAGGTGAGGTCAGCTTGCTTTGTAATAAAAATAACCTGTAGCTTCAATATCCTGTTGGTAAGTTCAAACAGTGAGTTTATTGCTTGCTGCCAGTTGTGTTGATTCACCACCTGGGCTTCTATTTACTTGGCATCTGTAGTCATAATTAATACAAACAGGCATTGATGTTTGTGGGTGAATAGTATACACAGCAATAACTTGCTTAATAATACTTTTTTGTAACCCATGCTAGCGAAATAGATGGTTATTTGTACTCAAGTGAATGTATTTTCAAATAATATTTTTATTTGTGAGATAGTGTCATATAGTTAACCTGGATATAATACAGTCTTGGTTATTTTGTATCTAACTCCATGACAAATGTGAATGGCAGTTGTCTTCAAGCAATCGGTTGATTATTTCCAACTCATTTGTGATTTTGTTGACTCCAGTTTTCAGTTGGATAACATGCTCAAACTTTTGAGTACAACCAAACATGATTTGTTTCTCTATGTTCACATCAACGAACAATACAATGTGTGTTACCTGACATAAGTGATACATGCTACAGAATGGATGATTACGCTACATATACAGAGTTTGTGGATACGTTTTATTTTTTAATGCTTATGATGATAAAAAGAGGAATAATTGTTAACAATACAAGGTTAGTTTATTTCATTTTATTATCAAATAAGCATTTTGTTTATCTATTTTATTGCAACGTGCAAGGCAGGGAGGCACAAATTCATTACAAAACGTATTTAATTTCTTTAGTCTTGGGACGTAGTACCTAGGTAAAAAAAAGTTTCACCATAAGTTCTAAGACAGGAAAAAACTAATTATTTTATCATGTCACAACATATACAGTAAATATGGTAGTTATGTACAGCTTATGCTGTATGATAAAAAATGTACCAACCCATTATCAATAATGCCAACTATTACCAATAATGCCAACCTATTATCAATAATGCCAACCCATCATCAATAATTCCAACCTATTATCAATAATGCCAACCTATTATCAATAATGCCAACCCATTGTCAGTAATGGGAACTCATTATCAATAATGCCAACCTGTTATCAATAATGCCAACCCATTATTAATAATGCCAACCTATTATCAATAATGCCAACTTATTATCAATAATGCCAACCCATTATCAATAATGTCAACAAGTTATCAATAATGCCAACCCATTATCAATAATGCCAACAAGTTATCAATAATGCCAACCCTTTATTAGTAATGAGAACCTATTATCAATAATGCCAACTCATTATCAATAATGCCAACAAGTTATCAATAATGCAAACCCATTTTCAACAATGCCAACCTATTATCAATACTGCCAACCCATTATCAATAATGCCAACCTATTATCAATAATGAGAACCTATTATCAATAATGCCAACCTATTATTGATAATGCCAACTTATTATCAATAATGCCAACCTATTATCAATAATGTCAACAAGTTATCAATAATGCCAACCCATTGTCAATAATGCCAACCTATTATTAATAATGCCAACCTATTATCAATAATGCCAACCTATTATCAATAATGCCAACCCATTGTCAATAATGTCAACCTATTATCAATAATGAGAACCTATTATCAATAATGCCAACCTATTATCAATAAAGCCAACCCATTATCAATAATCCCAACCTATTATCAATAATGCCAACCTGTCAATAATGCCAACCTATTATCAATAATGCTAACCCATTGTCAGTAACGGGAACTCATTATCAATAATGCCAACCTGTTATCAATAAAGCCAACCCATTATTAATAATACCAACCTATTATCAATAATGCTAACCTATTATCAGTAATGCCAACAAGTTACCAATAATGCCAACGTACTATCAATAATGCCAACCCATTATTAATAATGCCAACAAGTTATCAATAATGCCAACCCATTATCAATAATGAGAACCTATTATCAATAATGCCAACCCATTATCAATAATGCCAACAAGTTATCAATAATGCCAACCCATTGTCAACAATGCCAACCTATTATCAATAATGAGAACCTAATATCAATAATGCCAACCTATTATCGATAATGCCAACCTATTATCAATAATGCCAACTTATTATCAATAATGCCAACCCATTATCAGTAATGTCAGCAAGTTATCAATAATGCCAACCCATTGTCAATAATGCCAAGCTATTATCAATAATGCCAACCTATTATCAATAATGCTAAACTATTATCGATAATGCCAACCCATTGTCAATAATGTCAACCTATTGTCAATAATGTCAACCTATTATCAATAATGAGAACCTATTATCAATAATGCCAAGCTATTATCAATAATGCCAACCCATTATCAATACTGCCAATCAATTATCAATAATGCCAACCTATTATCAATAATGCAACCTATTATCAATAATGCCAACCTATTATCAATAATGCCAACCTGTTGTCAATAATGCCAACCCATTATCAATAATGCCAACAAGTTATCAATAATGCCAACCCATTGTCAACAATGCCAACCTATTATCAATAATGAGAACCTATTATCAATAAAGCCAACCTATTATCGATAATGCCAACCTATTATCAATAATGCCAACTTATTATCAATAATGCCAACCCATTATCAGTAATGTCAACAAGTTATCAATAATGCCAACCCATTGTCAATAATGCCAACCTATTATCAATACTGCCAACCTATTATCAATAATGCTAAACTATTATCGATAATGCCAACCCATTGTCAATAATGTCAACCTATTGTCAATAATGTCAACCTATTATCAATAATGAGAACCTATTATCAATAATGCCAAGCTATTATCAATAATGCCAACCCATTACCAATACTGCCAATCAATTATCAATAATGCCAACCTATTATCAATAATGCAACCTATTATCAATAATACCAACCTGTTGTCAATAATGCCAACCCATTATCAATAATGCCAACAAGTTATCAATAATGCCAACCCATTATCAATAATGAGAACCTATTATCAATAATGCCAACCTATTATCAATAATGCCAACCCATTATCAATAATGCCAAACCATTATCAAAAATGGCAACCCATTATCAATAATGCCGACAAGTTATCAATAATGCCAACCTGTTGTCAATAATGCCAACCCATTACCAATAATGCCAACCCATTATCAATAATACCTATTATCAATAATGCCAACAAGTTATGAATAATGCCACCCCATTATCAATAATGCTTACCCATTATTAAGAATGCCAACCTATTATCAATACTGTGAACCTATTATCAATAATGCCAACCCATTATCAATAATGCCAACCATTATCAATAATGCCACCAAGTTTAATGCCAACCCATTGCCAAATTATGCGAACCCATTATCAATAATGCCAACCTATTATCAATAATGCCAACAAGTTACCAATAATGCCAACCCATTATCAATAATGCCAACAAGTTATCAATAATGCCAACCCATTACCAATAATGCCAACCCATTACCAATAATGCCAACAAGTTATCAATAATGCCAACCCATTATTAATAATGCCAACAAGTTATCAATAATGCCAACCTGTTGTCAATAATGCCAACCCATTACCAATAATGCCAACCCATTATCAATAATGAGAACCCATTATCAATAATGCTTACCTGTTATCAATAATTTCAACCTGTTATCAATAATGCCAACCCATTATCAATAATGCCAATTTTGTTCTGTGGTGGTCTGCAAATACTGCATTTCATTGTAATATGTGAATATTGAATTTCCTTTTTTGTCTCATTGGAATATTTTATGTTTTAGTTATGTTGAAAGAAGACTCTTTGACACTTTCTGTATTTGACAATACAGCTGTACATGTAAATAAGTTTTAAAATTGTTTTCTTTTTCTATGTCATTCTCATGAGTGACTCCCAGTCTTTCTCTATGTCATTCTCATGAGTGACTCCCAGTCTTTTTCTGTCATTCTCATGAGTGACTCTCAGTCTTTTTCTATGTCCTTCTTATGAGTGACTCCCTGTCTTTCTCCATATCATTCTCATGAGTGACTTCCAGTCTTTCTCTATGTCATTCTCATGAGTGACTCCCAGGTTGAAGATTTTTACTCTTAGTCTTCAAATTTCAACTCTTAGAAAATTTCACCCAAGAGTCACTGACCCTTCAGTTTCAAGTCACAAGGGAAACCCTGCAGAACATGATGTCTAGTGGAAGCTGAAGTTCCCTCACCAGCATGCTGGTAGGTAAAAATCCTGTAAATCTGTGGACACTTTATTGATACACAATTATAACTTTGGGAATGCACATGACCTGATTGTTAGCAATGATGCTGCTAAGCATGTCCGATAGTGTTTTGTCAAATCTCTCAACTTGAACATCAGACTGGATATGGAATTATTTCTCAGCTTGTCCATTAAATTGGATATGGATCTGTCAACTTGACCATGAGACTGGATATGGATACTGAATTGTTCATGTTTCTTCTGTTGGAGTATCTGTTATGCAAATCTCAGTATGTAGCTGCCACTCAAAGCCCTTTCCTTGGTCTGCTTGAATACATTCAGACACTCCAAATATGGTTGTTAATTCATCCTCTAGGATTCCCACAACTGTCATTGCTTTTTGGTCCTTGATTGTGTTTGCTTCTGTCCACTTCAAGCCATTGCTTTATGGTCTTCAGTTGCATGTGCTTCTGTCTACATCATAAAATAATAAGTATATTTTGACCAGTATATACCTTTACTTTGAAGTCAGAAGTTATTACAAAATGTCCATGGCAATATATATATATATATATATATATATATATATATATATATATATATATATGTGTGTGTGTGTGTGTGTGTGTGTGTGTGTGTGATAGATAGATATATGTATGTGTGTGTGTGTCTTTCTGTCTGTGTGTCTGTCAGTGTGTATATGTGTGTATTGTTATGCTTCTATGGTCTTCAACTAAGTAGCAGAAAAGAGTGAAAACCAGCACGTTTTGTAAACTTCAAGAAAATAATTTATTTCCCTAGAATACAAAGTGAAAATTAAGGAGGAACTTTCAGTATTGTGAATTAAGCCACAAGTAATCTTAAAAGCCCAAAATTATGGAGTATCCTAAATGAACTCCAAGGATGATCCGAATAAATTCCAATTTTAAATGTGCTGATGTGCCATTAGTCTTGAATGTGCTAATGTGCCAACAGTCTTGGTGTATCACAGCAATATAATCCAAAAATGTCCTTGAATGAACTCTAATTGATCCCAGAATAGTGATTTAGTCCAAAATGTCAAAGAGCATTCTGTAATTCCTATGAATAATTTAAATCTATTACAACTAAAATTGATCGATCTAAACACTGATGTTAAGATAGGAATGAGTAATTATGAAGGAAATAACAGAACCAGGATGAGGGTCATTTTCCCTTCAAATTCATAAATGTTCTTCTAGAACATTAAGCAGGACCTTGAACTCTTCATCTGTGAGCATGTTTAACTCCAGGTAATAATGATCTTAAGATACAATCTAAAATCATAGACAAGTATTAGCTATTAACGATAAATAATTATGTGTATGCAGGAGGTCAGATGGAATGATCAGTGCTTAAGAACTTGGTGAGGGAGACAAGGTAATCTGTGGCGGTAGTAAGAGCAAGCAAAATGGTGTTGGAGTGATTTTAGACCCAGAATTGAAAAATACAGTTGCAGATGTGACAAGACATTATGACTGATTCATGTTAGTTAAAACTGTGATACATAGAGATATGCCCAACAGACAGAGGAAAAAGATGCATTTATTGAGGACATGGAAGCACTAGTTAGAACTGTGTCAGCTGTTGAACAAATTGTGATTGGGGTGGACATGAACGATCATGTTGGGGAAGATGATGATGGATATGATGGTGTCCATGGAGGACATGGGTATGGCAGAAGAAACAAGGTAGTAGCCTTTTTGGAGATGGAACAGGGGCTGGATCTGGTCATCACTAACAAATGCTTTAGGAGAAAAGGAAGAGCACCATATAACATACCACAGTGGGCCATATGCAAGCCAGATCTCCTACTATGACAAGCCTACAGGAAATGTATACAAGATTGTAAAGTCATCCTACATGAGCCCGCAGTTATGCAAGCCAGATATCCTACTATGACAAGCCTACAAGAAATGTATACAAGATTGTAAAGTCATCCCAGGTGAGCATGCAGTTAAATAGCAATGTGTGCTGGTAATGAACATAAAGTTGCATGTGAAATGGAAAGTAAAGAGGATCAAGCAGAAAGAATGTATAAGGACTTGGACATTGAAAGAAAATAGCCTGGCTTTATTCAAGCATGAAATAGAGATCCAAATGAGGGAAGTTCAAGAGGTGATTTGGGATAAATTAAAGTCAAGTGTAGCAGTTGTGGATTCAGCAAAGAAGATATTTGGAGTGACAAGAGGGCAGAAGAGAAAGGAATGAGAAATACAGTAGTGGGCAGAGGAGGTTCAATCCGCAATAAAGAATATGAAGGTTGTCTTTAAAAAGTTGTCAGGAAAGTCATATAGATGCTGACCTGAGAGCAGCATATAAATCAACATGCAAAGAAACAATGAGGCTAGTAGCAAGGGCAAAGAGTGATGTAGTGAAGTACATTTATGAAGAGCTGAACACCAAAGAAGGGGAGGCTAAGGTATACAAGATAGCAAAGCCAGGCAAAAGAGCAGGCGAGATAAGCAATCATTAAAAATGATCATAGATAAAAAGGTAAACAAATAAGAATACCATTCAAGCTAGATGGAATTCATACTTTGAGGAACTGCTGAAGGTAGAAAATGTCAGTGAACCATTGGAGAACATTGATCCTGTCGAAGGTCTACAAAATGAAATCACTCACAGAGAGATTGAGTTGGCTATAGAACTGATTGATGAAGAATAATAAAGCACCAGTGCCAACTGGATGCTTAAAGCTCTTGGTCAAGATGATAGTACATCATCCTGAATGACCTCCTTAGGCAGGTAAAGTTACCAGATGAAATTTAAGAGAGTGAGATAGTGACTATATAGAAGTCGAAAGGAGATGCAGTCGAATATGGAAACTACAGCAGGATCAAACGTTTGGAAATTGTCTTGAAGGTGTATGAAAGAGTGATTAAAGTCGTACCAGAGGAAGGGTAAACATTTATGACAATCTGTTTGGCATCTTGTCTTGCAGGGACACAGTTGATGCAATTATCGTTCTCTGGAATGTGCAAGAAACGATTCTGGAAGGGAACAGTAAGAGATACTGGACTTTCGTGGATTTGGACAAGGCTTTTGATCGAGTGCCTAGAGAAGTTGTGCATTGGAGCTTAAAGAAAAAGGTAGTCACATAAAAGATTAACTAGTCATTAAATCCATGTATGAAGGAGCAAGAATGATGGTGCGAAGTAGTATGGGATGTAAAATGGGATTTGAAACCGAGTTGGTGTTTATCATGGATCTTGCCTGAATCCACTACTGTTCATAATTGTAATGGATGCCGCCATTGAAATTACCAGGCGAGAGATACCATTGGACATGCTATACACACTAATGATCTGACTGTTGCAGAAGACTCAGCGACGAACCTGCAGACAAGGTTCACCAGATGGCAAAATGCCGTGGAAAGTAAAGGTCTTAAAATCTGCTAGCAAAACAGAAACCATTGTATGCTCAAAAATTGAGGAACCCTTGGTAATCACTAACAGCAAAGGAAACGCACTGAAGCAAGTGAAAACCTTCATGTATTTGGGATCAGTGGTAAACATTAAGGGAAGATGCGAGGAGAATGTCAAACAGAGGAGCAAGGAAGCCTGGCAGAAGTTGAAAGACATATCAGGTGTAGTCTGTGATCAGACGTTGCCAGTCCCAGGTAAAGGAAAAGTATATAAAATAATGTTAGACCAGTGCTGATATATGGAGCAGAAGCATGGTCACTACGGAAGAAAGAAGAAGAGCTCATAGAGAGAACAGAAATGAGAATTATTCCTTGGATACTTGGGATCTCACTTCAAGAGAGGAAAAGAAGTGAAGACCACTCCAGAATAGTTAGAATAGCTTGTATCACAGACAAGGTTCGAGAAGCCAGACTACGGTGGTATGTGCACGTGGAACGAAGGGGAGAAACAGCTACATCAGAAGAATCTTTAAGGCAGAAGCGTATGGACAAAGGAGCCAAGGACGGCAAAAGAAAAGATGGATTGATGTGGTACAGCAGAATCTGAAGACGCTCAGACTCGCTGCAAAAGATACTGGTGACAGAGCTGAACTGAGGAGAACCTATGAAGCTGACCCCTCTTGAGAGAGAGAGAGAGAGAGAAGTATTAGCAATGTAATATGTTGTTTACCAAAAACAAATAAAAGATGTGATAGTCAGGTAGACCTCCACCCACCTTTACTGTCCAAAGTTAACCATATCAAACTCAACCTCAGCAGTCTTTGACGTTTGTTTTTCATTTTGGTAACGAAATACGGGGGTTGTGATCACTGAATACAATAATCAGAGAAGGAACTAGACTAATATACATTTCAAAGTGTTGCAAAGCCAGCATCAAAGCCAACATTCCTTCTCGATTGTGGAATAATTTCTTTGGTACTTGTACGAATAGCAAACAGGATGACCGAAACCATTTTGTCTTCTTGAATAAATTCTCCACACACCCCAATATCACTTGCATCAATAAACATTCTAAATGACTGGCTGAAATCTTTGGAGTTGAAAGAACTGGTACACTCTTAATTATGGCCTTTATTTTTGAGACCAAAGATACTTCGTTTTCTTACTCAACAAATTGGTCAGGGGTTCAGAAATTATGGAGAATTCAGAGCAAACTTTCCGATAGTATCCAGCCATACCATAAAATTGCATCAGTGGCTGGGAATTCAGAGATAGCATTGACCATAAGTTCTAAAGGTTTCACAATATGTCCTAAAATGTAACACAAGCACGGCAAAATTCACTTTTGTATAAATTAAGTGTCAAATTTGCATCACTAAGTCGATCAAAATATTTCTGAATGGTTTCCAGATGATATATGCAGGTGTCATTGTAGATGATAACGTCATCGATGTACGAGTCACAATTATATAGTCCATATGTGATCTTGTTCATCCAACGCTGTAAATTTGAAGGAGAACCTTTCGTACCAAACGGCATCACTTTATATCGATAAAATTCCATCAGGAGTTGCTATTTCCTTGAGTTGAATTTTCCAGAATCTTTTCAAAAGGTCAAACTTTGTCATATGTTTTGCATTGCCAATTTTGTCCATGAGTCATCGATTCTTGGAACTGGAAATGAATTTATGTTGATGACATTGTTCACTTTTGTATAGTTGGTGCACATGTGGAAAGTGTTATCTGGTTTCGGCACAAGAATGCATGGTGAACTCCACTTACTTTTATCTTGGTTCTGTGAAATCACTGTCCATCAAGTATCAAATTTCTTTTTTCAAACATTCCTGGTTGACAGGATTCATTCTTTAAGGATGGTGTTTCACCGGCGTAGCATCTAACATTTCAATATCATGGTAGATTTTATTTCTTCGGGTTGGAACATCGGAAACAAGTGCGGATGCGAATGTTTCTGGTCAAGATTATTCAGTATTTCTGAATTCCAAAGACTGGTTTAACCAAAGTCACTACAGTCTGATTGCAATCCATCACTTAAATCCTCACAGGGTTGGACAGATAGCTAAATTGAATGATTTACAGGGCTATCTCTATTAACATACACCTTTAACATATTTATATGGCAAAGTTGTTTTATGTTCTTGAGTGTTAATTATATAATTAAAGTCACCTACTTTCTTTTTAACTTTAAAAGGACCATAATACTTAGAAGAGGATTTTGAGGTATGGACAAGAGAGCCAAAACTCCATCACCAGGATAAAAACTCCTTTCCTTTGTATTTCTTTCATACCTTAATTTCATTTTTGACTGCCCAGAGTGCAGACTAGTTCTTGCTACTTCACAAGTCTTTGACAATTTATATTTTAAATCAGAACATTGTCAAGAAGATTAATTTCTGAATCTTTGGTTGCAAGAAGTTTCTCTTTAATAACTTGAATTTTCTACGGACAACATATCCAAAATCTAGTTCAAAAGGACTAAACTCTAATGATTCTTGAACTGATTCCCTAACAGCGAACACCCTCATTCCAGTCATTTCCTATATCAAAGCAATATGACCGAAGCATATTCTTCAAATTTTTATGAAATCTTTCCAAAGCCCCTTGACTTTCACGGTAATAGGCAGACGTCTTAAACTGCTGAATGCCTAATTCATACATAATGAAAATATTCCACGCACAATATTTGACCATTGATAGGATTCAACAGGTTTTAGGAGACTAAAAGAGTAAAAAAATCTTTATCAAACTATATAATATGGGTTTAGTTTTAACATTACTCAAATTTCCTCTTGCAATCTTGTGGATGCACACATTATGGTCAACAATTATTGGTTGCCTGACTTTGTCTCCAATAAGGGGTTTACAGTCAACCATTATTCTGCAAAATATTTTGTCAATGAATAAGTTGCAGATGAGCCTCAGGTATGTTCGGATTGGGTTTTCTTACCATTCGACAAGTGTGACAAGATCTGCAGTACTTACAAACATCGCTTTTAATTTCGGCCAATAAAATTAATTCAAGATCTTGTGATAAGTATTATCGATCCCTAAATGACCAGCCAAAGCAATTTCATGAGCTAGACTAAGAATTTCCTATCTAAACGACTTAGGAACAATAATTTGATAGGTCACAGATAGCTCGTTAATAGCAGGTGCCTCAGGTGGTCTCCTGTTTCTCATAAAGACCTCAGTATTTACAAAATAACAAACTGGTACCCATGTGACTTCAGTTTCACTAATAGCCTTCTGAAATAAATAGGATATCTCGGTATCCTCTTTACGGTCGACAACGAGTGATCGTAGTAAACAGAGGATCACTGTGATCAACACTTCTTGATTCATCCATACCAAGAGCAAAAGTGGCCTAATCGAAAGACTGACCGATAAATCTGTCAGCTAAAGGAATAATTATCCTGATAAACTTCATTCTCAAGAGCTCTTTTTACGACAGCCCTAGTATGAAAAACAACCAGGGTGTAAATCATGGATTTCATTTTAAACTTTTTGATCCAAAAATGGCTTGTCAGTTACAAGTAGATTAACCACAATATTATCTCCAGCTAGGTCATTATCATATTAATAAATGAATACCCTCAATGGGTAAAGACGTTACTGTTCTCACTGCAGCGGCACTTGAGACTTAAGTCTGATAATAAATGTACACAATAGAGAGGATCATCAATAAAACCACACTCCACCCCTTGAATAAGAATAATCTGTAGCAATCAGAAAAAGGACGTGTCCTTTCTTCATGTAATAAGTGCACGTAGGAAGAAATAAAGATTTCTGAGCAGTCTTATCAGCTAAAAGCTGTTCCTGATTGAAATTTGAAAGTGCTCGTACGAGCCTGCAATGGGCTTTTACCCACAAAAAAAACCCTGCTAAGACGAAGAGTTATGAAATTTTATGAGTCAAGGAATAATCGTCAGCTGTACGAGAAGCATTTTCTAACGTTTCGACATTTTGCTCATCAGGGTAGGTCTTGATATCAGTATGGACGCAATTCTTGAACTCTTCAACCAATATGAAATGTTGAGGTTTTCGAAACTATGATGAACCTTCTTTGATGAGCAGCACCTAAAAACAGATCCTTTTCCCCTTGCAAATTCGACATGGGTCTCTTCCAGGGGCACCTGATGAATTATTTTTTGGGGGGAAGGGGGCAAACATGTAGTGGTGAGTTATTATGTTTTACGGACGAAGGCCAAGATAAGTTTAGAGTGTGATCAGTCAAGTGCCCCCCTCCCCCCCCCCCCAGCCCGTTTGTGCGGCGCCCATGGTCTGTCCAGTTTCTTTTCTACAGTTCCAAAATCTTTGGCGATATGCCTCAGGTACCAATGCATAACTACATCACAATTCGTGAAAGTATCACATGTACGCGGGGAGAGCAATATCGGAGTCATCTAGTGTGCCAGTTGGTGTCAGGCTTCGGCCGTCTTGAGCAGCCAGTATTTCACCAAATTCGGTTGCATTATCCAGCTCTTATCCCATTTTTAGGGTAACATACTTGGGAGATACATTTCTCAAGAAAATCGTCAAATCTCTCCCTATTCCATCCGTAATGATATCATACGTGGTATTAACAATTTCTCAAGTTTTTGATAGCTGTATCATTATATCATCTCCCATCTGTTGTAGTTGCTTGTGGTTACATATAATTAGAAGTAGATAAGAGTATTTCTAAGTGCAACTAAAGCCTGAGAAAGGAGAACGTCGTAAGCGATTAAAATAATTAGCTGATCTATGATCGGTAAAATTGTGTTACAGACATTATAAATAAATTATCCTCGTTTGTACTCTAAACTTATAAGAAAAGTCCGCTTCATACTTTCTCAGTTTGTTCATTAGTATAGCTAGACTAGTTCAAACTGTAAATTACTGACATGATAAGCCAGTCTACGTGATGATTCAATCTTGATTCTTTGATCAATAGGTCGTAGGTCATGCTGATTATGTAAACTTCCGTACAACATACTAATGCTACAAATAACTGTAATCCAATGCATTACACAAAGAAGTTACTAACTGTTAAAATACCCGTTTACTAGCATGAAATTTTTATTTTCGCAGTGCTTCGCTCATGACAAACCAGAGTAGCCAAAATGTCTTTGAAGTCTGCCTGTAGTAATGTCTGATTAGTAATTTTGTGCATACAGCGAGTGCTGAAATTTTGAATTTTATCAGTGTAGTCATTTATGTAACGCGCGTGGTCTTCGTGGACGCAAGAAACGATGTAGAATCGTATTGAATTTCTCAATGGTCCAGTGCTTGCACTAATATCATTAAAAAAAGAACTTGACTCAAAAGCCGCACCATTACCTCTGCCGTTTTTAGATACAGTGGCGGCTATTTGCGCATTTGCTAAAGCAGACCCCCCCCCAAAAAAAAAAAAAATTAAAAACGAAAACAACCCATAACGATTCATACACTTACCTTAAGCTAAAAGAGCTTGTGTAATTATTGAATACAATTTCTGTACAAATAAGCACAGACGCGGAATGAAAACGACCTCCAGTGCCATGGTATGATACAGATATAGTCTTGACGTATAACTTGGGTAAACATGGTATATAGTCTTGACGTATAACTTGGGTAAACATGGTATCATGCAGATATAGTCTTGATGTATAACTTGGGTAAACATGGTATATAGTCTTGACGTATAACTTGGGTAAACATGGTATACAGTCTTGACGTATAACTTGGGTAAACATGGTATATAGTCTTGACGTATAACTTGGGTAAACATGGTATCATACAGATATAGTCTTGATGTATAACTTGGGTAAACATTGTATATAGTCTTGACGTATAACTTGGGTAAACATGGTATACAGTCTTGACGTATAACTTGGGTAAACATGGTATATAGTCTTAACGTATAACTTGGGTAAACATGGCATCATGCAGATATAGTCTTGACGTATAACTTGGGTAAACATGGTATATAGTCTTGACGTATAGCTTGGGTAAACATGGTATATAGTCTTGACGTATAACTTGGGTAAACATGGCATCACGCAGATATAGTCTTGACGTATAACTTGGGTAAACATGGTATATAGTCTTGACGTATAACTTGGGTAAACATGGCATCATGCAGATATAGTCTTGACGTATAACTTGGGTAAACATGGCATCACGCAGATATAGTCTTGACGTATAACTTGGGTAAACATGGTATATAGTCTTGACGTATAACTTGGGTAAACATGGCATCATGCAGATATAGTCTTGACGTATAACTTGGGTAAACATGGCATCACGCAGATATAGTCTTGACGTATAACGTGGGTAAACATGGTATATAGTCTTGACGTATAACTTGGGTAAACATGGCATCATGCAGATGTAGTCTTGACGTATAACTTGGGTAAACATGGTATATAGTCTTGACGTATAACTTGGGTAAACATGGCATCATGCAGATGTAGTCTTGACGTATAACTTGGGTAAACATGGTATATAGTCTTGACGTATAACTTGGGTAAACATGGGATATAGTCTTGACGTATAGCTTGGGTAAACATGGCATCACACAGATATAGTCTTGACGTATAACTTGGGTAAACATGGCATCACGCAGATATAGTCTTGACGTATAGCTTGGGTAAACATGGCATCATGCAGATATAGTCTTGACGTATAGCTTGGGTAAACATGGTATATAGTCTTGACGTATAGCTTGGGTAAACATGGCATCACGCAGATATAGTCTTGACGTATAGCTTGGGTAAACATGGCATCACGCAGATATAGTCTTGACGTATAGCTTGGGTAAACATGGTATCATGCAGATATAGTCTTGACGTATAGCTTGGGTAAACATGGTATATAGTCTTGACGTATAGCTTGGGTAAACATGGCATCATGCAGATATAGTCTTGACGTATAGCTTGGGTAAACATGGTATATAGTCTTGACGTATAGCTTGGGTAAACATGGTATCACGCAGATATAGTCTTGACGCATAGCTTGGGTAAACATGGCATCACACAGATATAGTCTTGACGTATAGCTTGGGTAAACATGGCATCATGCAGATATAGTCTTGACGTATAACTTGGGTAAACATGGTATACAGTCTTGACGTATAACTTGGGTAAACATGGTATATAGTCTTGACGTATAACTTGGGTAAACATGGCATCATACAGATATAGTCTTGACGTATAACTTGGGTAAACATGGTATATAGTCTTGACGTATAACTTGGGTAAACATGGTATATAGTCTTGACGTATAACTTGGGTAAACATGGTATATAGTCTTGACGTATAACTTGGGTAAACATGGCATCATGCAGATATAGTCTTGACGTATAGCTTGGGTAAACATGGTATATAGTCTTGACGTATAGCTTGGGTAAACATGGCATCACGCAGATATAGTCTTGACGTATAGCTTGGGTAAACATGGCATCACGCAGATATAATCTTGACGTATAACTTGGGTAAACATGGCATCACACAGATATAGTCTTGACGTATAACTTGGGTAAACATGGCATCACACAGATATAGTCTTGACGTATAACTTGGGTAAACATGGCATCACACAGATATAGTCTTGACGTATAGCTTGGGTAAACATGGCATCACACAGATATAGTCTTGACGTATAGCTTGGGTAAACATGGCATCACACAGATATAGTCTTGACGTATAACTTGGGTAAACATGGTATATAGTCTTGACGTATAACTTGGGTAAACATGGCATCATACAGATATAGTCTTGACGTATAACTTGGGTAAACATGGTATATAGTCTTGACGTATAACTTGGGTAAACATGGTATATAGTCTTGACGTATAACTTGGGTAAACATGGTATATAGTCTTGACGTATAACTTGGGTAAACATGGCATCATGCAGATATAGTCTTGACGTATAGCTTGGGTAAACATGGTATATAGTCTTGACGTATAGCTTGGGTAAACATGGCATCACGCAGATATAGTCTTGACGTATAGCTTGGGTAAACATGGCATCACGCAGATATAATCTTGACGTATAACTTGGGTAAACATGGCATCACACAGATATAGTCTTGACGTATAACTTGGGTAAACATGGCATCACACAGATATAGTCTTGACGTATAACTTGGGTAAACATGGCATCACACAGATATAGTCTTGACGTATAGCTTGGGTAAACATGGCATCACACAGATATAGTCTTGACGTATAGCTTGGGTAAACATGGCATCACACAGATATAGTCTTGACGTATAACTTGGGTAAACATGGCGTCACGCAGATATAGTCTTGACGTATAGCTTGGGTAAACATGGCGTCACGCAGATATAGTCTTGACGTATAACTTGGGTAAACATGGCGTCACGCAGATATAGTCTTGACGTATAGCTTGGGTAAACATGGCATCACGCAGATATAGTCTTGACGTATAGCTTGGGTAAACATGGCGTCACGCAGATATAGTCTTGACGTATAGCTTGGGTAAACATGGCGTCACGCAGATATAGTCTTGACGTATAGCTTGGGTAAACATGGCATCACACAGATATAGTCTTGACGTATAACTTGGGTAAACATGGCATCACACAGATATAGTCTTGACGTATAGCTTGGGTAAACATGGCATCACGCAGATATAGTCTTGACGTATAGCTTGGGTAAACATGGCATCACGCAGATATAGTCTTGACGTATAGCTTGGGTAAACATGGTATCACACAGATATAGTCTTGACGTATAGCTTGGGTAAACATGGCATCACGCAGATACAGTCTTGACGTATAGCTTGGGTAAACATGGCATCACACAGATATAGTCTTGACGTATAACTTCAGTAAATATGGTATCGTACGGAGCGGACAAAACTAATGCTATTCAAATTGACTATAAATATTACTGATAGGGAATAATTGTTTATAACAATATTGTCCCCCACCCCCATATTTAGATGACCATTTTTGGCTATCCCACGAGAATATCTCGGGACCAGTGTTGATTAAGTTCTGCTGTTATTTTTAGGATGGTTTGTGCATCAGAAAAGTCTGGATTCAGGAATGTTCATTAGGAATATCTTGACCGTCCCCATCTTGGTCCATAAAATCATCATGAATCTCTAAATCTAGATACTGCTCGCTTGGGGGTTTATTTCCAACTGGTACTCCATCAAGTGAGTATACTAAATCTGGATACTGCAAACATGGGGTTTATTTGCAATTTGTACTTCATCTAGTGGTATACCAATCTGGATACTGCAGACGTGGGGTTTATTTGCAATTGGTACTCCAACTAGTGGTATATATTTGCAATTAGTACTCCTACTAATGGTATACCGATATAGACAGTGGCGTAGCGAGGGTACTTAGCGCCCGGGGACAAAACATAAACTTGTCGCCCCCTTACTTAGCGCCCGGGGACAAAACATAAACTTGGCGCCCCCTTCGAGTGCATCTGAGATAACGAATAGTTGTATTTTCCTCATTTTGGCGCCCCTGGCACATGGCGCAAGGGGGACAACTGTCCCACCCTGCCATCCCCAAGCTACGCCACTGGATATAGATACTGCAGACATGGAGTTTATTTGCAATTGGTAATCCATCAAGTGAGCATACCAAATCTGGTTACTGTACGCTTGGGGATTATTTGTAGTTGGCACTACATCTAGAGTATGCCAAATCTACCCATGATCAAGCTCATACCACCAGTTCATTATTCGCTCAATATCCTACTTGCCTTAGGACACTTATACGATTCAAGGATATTAGCTAGGTATTCGACTCGTCATAGGATACTTGCATTATTTAAGGACGCGAACCAACCTCTCCAATAGAGATGTGGCCATTTATATTCAGTTATATGCATTTCCCAGCATGTATTTATTTGAGCCAAACATTTTTTTTTTTTCCAATTCAAGAGCTTTGACTCGCACATGCCCAGTCGTTCCGATCTGATTAAAATCAGACACCGATTAAGCCTGACGTTGTGTCAACCTTTGGAATTCCCGGTCCAGTTATTTTTAGTAACATACCATATTGAATTTCGTGTTGTGGGGAGTTACTTAAATACAATATGTTCTGAATGAAGTTTATCCCTGTCATAAGTGTAAGATCTAATTTGAGAATATCCTGACAAGAGAACATGATATTTCCATTATGTCCAGGTTATCCAGTTTAATCAGGCGGCCAACGTTTTTAGTCCAGGAAGTAAGTTAGAAATCTATTATAAGCAATGTGAAAATCAATCTGGAATAGTTGTAAATATGGTGGACACTGGAATTTCTATCCTGGTCTTTCGAATGGAAATTTCACGCATATTACAAGATTCCCTCAAGAATCAAGTTTAATCCATGTTGAATCATACTGAAAGAAACGCAAGTAACGATGTGCGAACTCGGTGACGTCAATAAGCTCGAGTCAATAATGATGGGAAGATCGTTACAGGTAAGAGGATACACGTTTTATAGAATACACATCTACTTCGTTGCAGGTAAAAGGGTACACATTTTATAGAATACACATCTACTTCGTTGCAGGTAAAAGGGTACACATTTTATAGAATACACATCTACTTCGTTGCAGGTAAAAGGGTACACATTTAATAGAATACACATCTACTTCGTTGCAGGTAAAAGGGTACACATTTGATAGAATACACATCTACTAACAGTATTATTGTACTGTTGTATTGACTTCTGCAGACTAAGTTTATTGGATTTTTTTCTGACTTTATGAATAATGCTGGTAAACAAAACGATCAGTGTCAGGGTACTTAATCAATTTGACCATACAGCTTTTTTTAAAAATACGAAGATAAATTAGATTATCATTGTAAGTAAGCCACACGCACACTCTCATATTTATAAGGCCCCGAAAAGCATGGTATTTAAAGTAACATGTTAGTTATTATCCAGTATTTAACGAGATTATACATCTGGCGTTTAGCCATTATATTTATTGTAGGTCTCAACATATTTACATACAACTAGTGATTGGGGAACAAAAGACTAATGTTGAAAAGTCAGAGCAAGGTGTATGACTTACTAAAGAAATATACCTATGTACAGTCAGTGGTATGTGCAGTAAGCTGCTATAAAAAGAATTGAACAAGCAAAGAGGCCAAACAAACAAGAAACTGTTAGGCTATAAGTGGCTCGCCATCGTAAAATGCTCCCACTATAGCGTTAACGTTAACCGTTTCAGTAAGAATCAGAGGTGCGCGGTGTTACCGGTATGCCGGTTTACCGTGGTATATTTTCTTTTTTAGCGGTACACAACACGATTTTTTTTTTTTAACTTGACCGATGCTTCGGTTGTCTCCGTCAGTAAGGAATATACGGAAATTCCCGAGTAATCTTGTTACGAATTTAATAATATTCAAAGAATGTTTTTTTTCTGATAAAATAATTCATAAAATGATTTTCTCTTCAAAATAGTTGAACTGTTACAAATTAATTTTGAATATTACAGATTATATTTATTTTTAAATGTACATTTCACATGTGTCACGTGTGCCTAAATGGCGGTCGAATGGATGTTGTGAAAGATATTCAGGCAAAATCCAACTTTTAGAGAAATTTCGGATTAAAAAAACGAAACAAATCAAAATGTCTATTATTGTTATTTACTAACGTATGTTAATTTAGAAGTACGTGTCTTCCTTTATAGGACTTAGAATCATCCTTAGATTTTCAAGACAGCGGCTGATCTCTGTTTTAATCTTCCGTAAAATCCACGAAATATTTTCTTGTTTGTTGAGTCAGTGTGTTTTATTTTTACTGGCTCTCTCTGAAAATAGCATGCCCAGTTATTGACATCCCACTCAAAATTTCGCTATCTATCTATCAATAGTGTAGCTAGCACATTGTAGGTTTCCATGTCAACACTTCCTATTTTTATCAAAAGCGCTCTTATGTTAGCAGTGTCTTTTACAGGGTGTCAGCTATAGTTTAATCTATTAGTCATCATAGCTTAGTTACAATATTTAGATGACAACTTAAACAACAATTAGCATACAAATAGCAGATTCATCTACTACAAGGCTCTGACTATTTTGGGGGGTGGGGGGTAGGGTAGACTGTGAGTTTTTTCGAGCCGAGATATTTTATTTTATTTTAAATCAAGATAACTATTTTTTCCCAATAATAAAATGAACATAATATGATGGATATTTTTGCTATAAATCAGAGCAAGATATTTTTCCAGCAGTTGAGAGTTGGAATTTTCAAAATATCGCTGGCCTCTGCCCAGAAAATGGTCTCTGATATAATTGCTGTATACCGTAGTATCGTGGTATTTAAAACATACTGCGGTACAAACTTTTCGTGGTACCCGCCTTTACTAAAAAGCTTCAGTCTGGAGTTGTTAAGGTGATGGTTACATGTGGATTATGTTGCGATGCTAGCATACATTCAGTTTTTGTTTATAAAAGCAGTATATCCATCAAACTTTGCGTAGCACTATACTGATATCAATATACGTGGTTTTTAAACAAATCTCGTCTGGATAATGTAGATCTCGTCCGGGTAATGCACTCGGGCTTTAAGTTATTGCAGACATAACTGTGACTGCAGCTATCAAATGAATATATATTATCAAAAATGGAACTGAAGCTAATGAGCTGACAAGCATTTCTGTCAAAAAAATCTCTATTCAGTAACACATAAATCGATCAAAAGGAGTCATCCTAAATTCACCAGAACATAACTCGGTCTAAAGGAGCCAATCATAAATTCACCTGAATGTGTACATCTTAAGTTATTGGCTGTGACTTTTTATGAAGTTTTATTCAATAACCTCAGTGCTGTGGGAGGTATGGGATCCGGTTAAAGCCGCCATTGTATCATCTTGTCATGGTGTGCTATGTTACGATGGCGATGATACAATATTAATATAGTGATGATACGAGAGCGATGAATGTGTGCAGTAGAATGATGCATTCGAAAAGAAAAAAGTTATTTCTAATCAGTACCCGCTTCGCATGGGTATAAAAGCAACAAAAATGTAAAATCAATTTCAGTTAATATCTTTCGTTATTAAGTTATATGATTATGCTTTATTAAGTAATTGGCCATTATTTGCATATATCCGCGCCAATAACCTTTTGCAGTATTTTCAGGAGCACATGTACCGTTGCCAGCAGAAATTTCTACATCGTCATGCGGACGCTTTACAATGAAGATTAAGCATTATAAGCTCCAATGAGAGCGATTTACGGTGTGACAGACCTCAGAACACATGGGAGGTATCGTGTTTTATGAGATAGCTCAGTTTAAAGTTGTGACTGCACTTCCCTTTATAGATACTGCTGGTATTAACAAAGCAATATGTAACGAAAAAAGGCCGCGATTAGGTTTTTCTTTATTTCAAGGAATGGGCACCAGGTAGGCGATTGTATTATTTTCAAGTCATGATTCAGTACTTTTAAAATGGTAACAATTATTAAGGTATAGTTTGAATGTTTTAAATTCTGAAATTAGAAACAAACTAGTCCATAATTAGAAGCAAGCTTCATTCAGACTCCAAAATGTTTTAATAATTCTAATTTATGATTCTCACTATGTCCTATTCTTTCCATGGAGGGTTGATAGGCTTTACAAGTTTCTTATGTCAATGGCAAACGCATAACCGTCGATATTTCATTAATTATAAACCCAAAAGAATGGAAAATTTAATGTAACTGAACTTACTTGTTCCCTACTTTTCAGTTTGTAAAATATATGAAATGTTGAAGGCCAGTGATAAATCAAAGATTAAATGTTGCTGGCCAGTGATAAATAAGAGATTAAATGTTGAAGGCGGGTGATAAAAAAGAGATGAAATGTTGAAGGTCAGAGATAAATAAAAGATGAAATGTTGAAGGACAGTGATAAATAAGAGTTTTCATCGACCGGCACTATACCTTAAAGGAGCTAGATGGTCAAGACAGTGGACATGTAACTACCAATAAGAAGCAAAAAAAAGAGCCTTTTTTTAAGTCGGTGTCTCCATTTTGAATAACGTTATGATGCCGTACTACTGTTTTCACAAGAGACAGGAGGCCATCTAGCACAAAAGGATATAACTGTTAGATATATAATAATCTTGTACAAAAAAAACAACAAAAAAACAAAAAAAAAAAAAAGGCGAATCCAACGACTGGTCACACACAATTAAGATAACGGTCCAAGATCAAAGTTACCTTACCTTATATCAAGCATGCCATATTAAACCTTCTCAAACCTTTGCTTTTTTTTTAAGACTGAAGCAGCGAGAAAGGACATAGAGGATATTCTGCAAAACCACAAGGAAATTCACCTTCGACTTGATTCTTTTGTTGACTTCACGAAAGATAGGTAAGTGTATTTAGGTAATTGTAAAGAAGTGTTTTGGAAAATATAATATAGGTCATGAATTATATTACACGAAAGAAAAATTATTGACTGATACCTTTGAGTTCTGGGATTCATAAGTCGGGTCAGTTTCGGTCACCTCAGTAAGCCGAAACCTAGTCTTGAATGCTGCTCGAGTTACAACTGACTGATATGGCATGATTGATATAGCATAGACATTAGTAACGGCGGGGCACGGGTACCTACATGGTTCCCCATCATTTAGGGCTATTCAATGTCTTCGTCCCCTTTGTCCGTAGAAAATAAGGGGAGGGTAAATGAAATGTACAAAACAGATTCTTAACACAAAAGTCCAAAAAAAACGGTCTAAAATGTTTGCACGATGAGATTTGCAAGAGAACTTTCAACATATTAAGGAAGACAGAAGGAGAAATAAACTTTAAAAAGGATGCACTTCATTTCTACACCCTTCAAGGTTGATGAGAATCTGTAAAACATTTAAAATTTAGACTGAAAACACGCAAAATTATGAAAATAGACACTAATTAGTCAGAAAGAAAAGTGTAAAATGTCAAACAAAATTGGAGGGGGTGGGGCATGGTAATGTAATAATCGCTTCGCCGATGACATTTTCATCTAATTAAGAAACTTTACTCCGAAAATTATATTCAGGGTAAATATTCTGCCGCGAAAAGACAAGAATAACAAACTGCTTTTAAAAGATATGCAAAGCAGAAAATCTTTGAAAAAGATCAAGCATTCAACAATAGTGTAAAACGCAAGGGTTCTCACCAACGAGCGAATCAAATAACTCCTGCTTGAGTCAGGCTTAAGGTATATCACGTCAAAAGTGGCTGCATGTGTTGACTGATTTGGGTTTGTGTCTGAATAAAGTGTTTCATACGGAGATACTGGTTTTAGCAAAGGATCTCTCAGTGTAATTTCTCTTGTATCGTCTTTTTCCTGGGTCCTAATTTAGTTCCCCAATTCTGTTTTCGAATGAAGTCTCTGGGTCGGAGATGAAACGTTATTTAAGTGTTCTGAGTGACAACTAGCCGGTAACAGATACGTCATGACAGATACGTACTCTACGTATCACTTTATCTGAAGATGTCAATACAGTTTGCACTGCGAATTTAATTCTGTTTCAGTCAACTTGTTCAATGACGGATTCATAAATATTAGGGTTGGCTCCCCCCCCCCCAAAGGGGGGGGGGGAGGAGAGTAAACAAGAAGGCGAGGAATATGTTTGACGGAACCTTCGGCGACTCCAAAGGACGATCCTGCATTCCAAGCGTTTACAGGGCATAATTTCAACCACTTAACTGTAAAGAAAACTTACTCTTGGGATTTGGAAAAAATCTGGTTGTTCCACGCTTCGTTTTAGATGGCTGTTGTGTATGTGTGTGTGTGGGGGTGGGGGTGGGGGGAGAGCATTGGTACGTTCATGGTGTTTAACTTTTGAAACAAAATTAATCTTTTACCTCCTCCAATATTACATAAGATCAATAAACCAACCATGTGTGTGTGTGTGTGTGTGTGTGTGTGTGTGTGTGTGTGTGTTATCAATTTTAATTTGAAAAAGTTTGTTGATTGTATTTTGTTTGAATTTTAATAAAGATTTATCGCTTACCTCTGGAACCCTCAAAGCAATGTTAAGTATGCCGTTCAAGGTTTTCCCTTTACATAAATCTGTGCTAAGTATGATGTTCAATGTTTTCCCTTTACATAAATCTGTGCTAAGTATGATGTTCAAGGTTGCTCTTCATATAAAGCAGTGTTAAGTATGCCTTTTAAGGTTTTCCCTAGAATCTGGATAGTAATTAGCCTACAATATTATGTAAGGATCTAATAATAGGAATAGATAATATAAACAAACAACAAATGTCATATTATGCATGAACAAGGACAAGTGATTATGAATGCCAATGGCATATGATACCACGAATGCATATATATGGGTAATTTTCAATGCCAACAGGCATATAATACTTCGAACACATTTATTCCTTAAGTTTGAATGCCAATGGCATGCGATACTACGAGTACATTTATTTTGCTGATTTTTTTTTTAAGCACTCGATCAGTAATCCGTGTTTATTACTTGTTAAAATTGTAATTTTATAATCATTTAAGCGAAATAGGCAGACAGAAAGCAGAACTTAAAATCGAATAATTTTCCATTTTATGTAGCAATGTGGCATCCAGTGAGGCGGCAACATGTGTTTGTAATGGACGACGTTCTATAGATGGTAAAGGTACAAATATAACTGTTCGTTTATAAAGGACGACGTTCTATAGATGGTGAAGGTATGAATTGTTCATTTATAACGGACGACGTTCTATAGATGGTAAAGGTACGAATATAACTGTTCATTTATAACGGACGACGTTCTATAGATGGTGAAGGCATGAATATAATTGTTCATTTGTAACGCACGACGTTCTATAGATCGTAAAGGTATGAATATATTTGTTCATTGTAACGAACGACGTTCTATACATGGTAAAGGTATGAATATAATTGTTCATTTGTAACGGACGACGTTCTATAGATGGTAAAGGTATGAATATAATTATTCATTTGTAACGGACGACGTTCTATAGATAGTAAAGGTATGAATATAATTGTTCATTTGTAACGCACGACGTTCTATAGATGGTAAAGGTACGTTCATTTGTAACGGACGACGTTCATTAGATGGTGAAGGTATGAAGATAATTGTTCATTTATAACGCTCCTAACTCCAAATAGCACAGAGCCAGGTACTCGGTTGGAAATTACGCCTAAAAATTAGGATTACAGGTTATTTGTACAAATGTAAAATTGGTTTGACATCCAAGGTTGTACTAATAATTAATTAGGTTTACACCCATGATTGTAGTAATAATTAATTAGGTATACACTCTTGGTTGTACTAATAATTATTAGGTTTACACCGTTCATTGTACTAACAATTTATGTATACAATTAAGTATGCAACGTTGGTTGTACTAATAATTAGGTTTACACAACTGGTTGTAGTAATAATTATTTAGATTTACACCAATGGTTATACTAATAATTAATTAGGGTTACAACTTTGGCTATATTAATAATTAATTAGGGTTACACCCTTGGTTAAACTAATAATTAATTAGGTTTACACCATCAGTTGTACTAATGATTTTAAGCAAGCTGTGTTGACCTAGATCTTCCGGTATATTAAGCAAATGCAGATACGGGTCTTTGCTGCTTGCAGGTGGGTGAGAGTTATATACAGTTTAGATAGCGGCAACATTCAACAGTAATATGGGGGTATCGTGGTCCAATTTGATGTCTCATGGGAAATAACCATTACATTTGAATCACTACAGAGTCTAATGGGAATCAGATATAATATCGATCACTATGGTATCGATAAAAATGTAACATTACTGATGACACCTGCTTAGCAGCGATACATTTTGCCAAAAAGCAAGATTAAAGGTTATAGATATGACTTAAGAATGAATGTTATATTTTCTCAAATTGTGAGGCGAGACTTTTTACTTTCACTTTATAAGTTTAAATATACACTTAATCAACTGAAAATCGAAATAGAAGCTTTCCCCAAATCCCCCCAAGCTTCTCTATCAAGCATGCGTCCTGGAATTATATCAACCCTGCATCACGCAGGCGCAACGGTGTATAGTCTGGGACCAAAGTGAACATTATACTCGTTGAGGACTTTACCATGCCATGCCTCTAGGTCTAATAGAAGATTCCAAAAACGGAGTTATAAGCTCGCGCGGGTAGTCTGCCAGTATGTCATATGGCCTTAGACCGCGGAGACACGGAGGACATCAGTGATGGAATCGACAATATTCTGCAACGCTCTCAGATACTTTGACGATTTGGGTTAAAAATGTTTAGGAAGGACTCTTTCCGCATGAGCGGAAGTTCATGTTGATGTTTCCCCGTACAAGCTTTTCCGCGAACAGACTTAAATTCCAGTGCCAGTGTGTGAAAAACAACGACAACCGATGTTCGAATGGAACATCTTATCCGCTCTGCATCCTGCCAAAGACAATAGAGATCAGCCTGGAAATACCAACAACACATGGATGAAATCAGATTTGGCAAAATCGAATTTCCTGTACCGGTTTTTAAGACCTTACTCAAACCGTTTGAAAAACTCAACCTTGATATCGGCACTAATGAGTTCGCTTGGAACATCACTCTTTGGCTGATTGAACTATCCCCACATGTGCAAAGCAAAGATTCACGCGGGCGGAGTGATGTTAATCTGTTGTTGTTGAGCAGCATGGATTGTCCAGGGCGTGGAACCATTAATTGTGGATAAAAGATTTTCCCCAAATGGTGTAACGGCACAGCAAGGATAAAAGAGTCAGTTTCCATGTATACGTTGCATGCATGTATCTAGCACATAATAACTGCTTGACAACCATAACGTTTACTGCGGGGGCATCACACCATCTTGATCCGCTAGCGGACTAAAATAGACCTTGGCAGTAATTCTGTAATCGCGGGAACGACTTGCCATTCCTGTCGCACAGATACCCTACCTGGTAAATTCGACACTCGCGGTTGTACTGCAGAACCTTATCGCCCATGATGGTAGCGCGTTGGTTGCCCCAGAATGTCAATTTAGTCCAAATTCGTAAATGCATCGACGGACCATACTGGGTCAGTAGCACAACGTTGTCAACATTCCAGGTCCTCCGCGGCGTACTGAAACCGACCCAGATTGCTTGGACCAAGTCTAGCGCTGGTGGTTGTGAAAACGCTTCAGGGTTGGTGGTAGCGATGGCGGTTTTCTGCGGGCCTCAATCCAATAATGCGTGTGATTTCATTATTCAATGCTGATATTACTGAGAGAAGGCGCCTCATCCACAATTAAGAGACGACTCCGATAATTTCTTTGCCCTTGTATCTGTAACAATATCTACGACGATGTTGTGCATATTTGTATGTACTCGCGAGACCACGTCCACGACCACGTATTTTATGAAACATCAAACTATCCACTGGAAATATTCCTTGACGCGGGTAAATAAATCTGTCACAACGCTTATTTGATCAGCCTCGCTCTGGTGACGCTATTACTGATATGCGCGGAGCGTTCCAACTTTCCAACAGCTGATTCACCCTTGCTACAACCGCTACAACCACGGCAACCGTAGTATAGCGAGGACAATTTAACGTCCATGTTTGTTGTATCCATACATAATGAAGTTCACCTCCGAATGCAATCTTGACTTTCATGCCTCCTTTGAAAATCCATCTGGAGATTTTTTCTTCTCAGCTGGTCCCTCAATCGCATTCAAGTCATGGATGAAACCCACGTCGGCTTTTGACGGTCATGTTGATGCTTTATACTAGAGAACATGTCGGTAACATGCAGCATCGACACGGTTTAATGGTTCTTAGAATTCAGTCGTATATCTAGCAGTGTTCTAGGCCCGCACTAAATGTATCTTGGTCCCACAGGTATTCATATATACTTTTCGTTTACAACGCGGTACTCCTGGTAGTTTTGTTAATGTTACACCGATATCAACGCCTGTCATTTTTCTTGCACCATGCACGTCTACAGCCGATAGAACCAAAGGTTTTTACAAATGCAAACTTCTTTACTCCATATCGGGAACAAGCGCCCAGAGATTGGGGATCTTCCATTAAGCGTTAAAGCCCAGCTTAGATTTTTTCCGCAAGAATTTTCATGCGGGATAGCAAAACTATGAATGATTGTTGATGATGCAGCAACTGACAATCAAAATGAAAAGCGCAAAATGAAAGATTTCACCACCATCAGCGTCGGGGAAGCCCCGACCACCAAGGCGCAATGATGGAACTGGAGGTTCCGTGTTTCAGAACTCGGTTCGTGCGCTAATTATTGGCCTGGTTGGATCCGGGAAAACTCAATTACGGCTGAATAGCCAGATCGGCTGAATATGACTGAGCCATCCTCAGACGGTCAAACATGTTATAACATACTCAGGGATTTCGCTGGAACTCTTGCGTCTCCCGATGAATCATCGTCCACGAACAATGAAGCTGTTATTCAGTTCATTTCCATGTTTTTGTGTCAACCCAGAAAAAAATAATCTTGTGGTATACGACAATGTGATGGTTGACTACCAAGTCAACGCGAGAATATTTTTGAGAGGTCGACACAAAAACATTAAAGGGATCTAAGTGATCTAACGATACACACACGTGCACAAAGTGTTCCGAGACAACTGCAACATGTTGGTGATAGTTCTAAGGGTTGATTTCCATGGCCTTGCAATCATTCATTCTTCTCGTGTGCCGTCAATTATTCACGGGATGAGTTTTGTAATATGTTCGCCGAGATCACCTGGGTCCAGTATGGTTTCCACACGATTGAATTGACCGGAGCTTCCAGATCCGCCAGTGGAAAATATCACGCGGGTTTCGACAAATCAAATTTATACAATGACGAATCCTGACAGCGGTAGGCTATCTGATGGTGCTGACTATAACCGCAAAGCTTCCCACGATAAGCTGCAACTTCTACGTGATTACATAGATGTCAGCAAATGTCTCAAAGATACGGTTCAGTCGCGAAAAGGACATCGAGGAAAGAAACCTGGGCGGCCATGGAACACTTGCCACTGAGAATAGTGAGGCTCCAAGAAGATCTAGATGCAGGCAAAGGGGCGGTCGAGAGCACGCAAGCAGGAACTACGCGTATGCTACAATAACAACCATCCAAGTACGAGTCAGAGATCACAACAGACCGTCAATAGTTTTTACCGATAAATATCTCGCTAGCTGATTTTTACAGATCCCATACGCAGCTCTCTACACATAACATGCAAAGCGTACATCGATGATAATTGGCAGAAGTGGTATTGAGTTTACTGGAAGAAATAAAGCAGCCGGCATGAAGTGGAATGTTTTTGCTGATTTTTTTTTTTTTTTTTTTTTTTTTAAAGCCGCATATAATTAATCCAAAGACATAAAAATATCGATGTTGCTGAATTGTGGCAACATTATCACGACATATACTCCAAACCCTCGAACAGTTTTTTTCCCCGCCAAGTTCACTCAAACATGGGGAAAGCATTGGCACCTATAGCTGGCTAAGCTCGCAACTACCCGGAAAGGAACGTACGGGAAATGGGTTCAAATGAGTGACCTCAGACCCGCAACAGGTTCATAAACTTGGAAGCACAAGTGGGGTCGGTTCGCGCTTGTAAAAACGAGTCAATTCATCAAGGAGGCCACATCGATTTGTCAGCGGTTACTCACCAACAACATCATGGATCCAAGTACATTTCACGCGTAAATTAATGCATGAGCTCATTGACGACAACACGGAGGATGAGTTCTGAGATGCTTCCCGTTGAGATGCTTCGCGTCTTACACGCAGCTGAAGCCGCAATGAAGCATTTAATTGCAAAACCAACCCCGAACGTCACTCATATGATAACAATCTAGTACGATAAACCAGAATTTCGGGTATTTTTCAGATGCAAATTGTCGCGGGGTGAGGGGTGGGGGTTGGTGAGATCCCGCTCATTTGAGATCGCATTAGCAACGTTGCGCGTTTATTACTATTGCTCTAATATCCAATAGCGACCGATGAGGGCCTCCACGTAAATAACTTGCCCGTGTTGTGGAACGTTCGATCAATGAAGAGATACGACGGAAGATCGCATTAGTGACCGGCGATGAGTCGTCTCCAATTTTCACCCGTAAGCACGAACCCACCCTAAGCTCTGTTCTTTTGATTGAATGTCCACAATGCACTGTTGACATCGCACAGTCGTAGTTGAGAACGGTTCTTGGTTGGCCTGAAGCGTCCGAGATTCCCGAGTGTGAACGAATTCTCCGTCAAGTATACAACATCGAAACAGTCATTGTCAGGATCACCTCAATAATTCAGGTTAGTTCTTACTGTGACTTCGTCAGTAGCAGTTACCATTCAAGTTCATCAAGTATTTAGTTACAACTCGCATCGAAAGCGATCCCGTGTGTTATCGTTTATTTTAACGGAACCCGTGTATCTTCCATGCAACAATCCCCGATTGAGGCACGTTCGTTTACCACCCCATGGACCTGAACGGATGCGCTTTGGACCTCCGCGGGAGACTCGGATGATACAACTGTAATTTAGAGATCTATCTAACATTTAATATCGTACGTTCACATGTGCCACCCATTCGTGTTTTTCAAACCCGTTTACTCGACATATTACAGTACCGGCCTTGGTGATGTTGTCCGGGGATTGTTCACAGGAACTCCAAAGGTTCTTGTGGGCCTAGCCTCGCACGCAGTATCGATTGCTAAAAGTTGCAATGCGAGTCATTGATGAAATCAACAGGGGTTGAAAAATCTGGCATAGCAGGCGGTTCAATTCGAGATGAACTACGATGATCAGCGACTGTAATACCGTCTGAAGCGAAGCTTTCACACCCGTCCACACTCAACGACGTCTAGCTAGGCTGCCACTAACCAATACCAGTTCAGTGATCGCAAATCTGGCAATGTAAAGCGGATTATGTTTGTATTAGACGAAACCGATATGCATAAAGTTGCATCATGGCCCGATTGAAAGATGTATCCTATCCCGCGTGAGATATGAACACTCCCATTTTGTGAGAAAGAAGCGTTTGATTTTACCAATATTACGAGTACGACCCTAGATGTCAGACGAGCGTCGGCCAGTAGGCCTTCAGGTTCAGGACGCATCTCGATATTTTCTTCCGTGCAAAGTATTCTTTGAAGTCAAGGAAAGCTTTACAGGCCGACAACAATGCTACGTACGGCTCACGGTATCATGGCGTTATTCAATAGCGTACTATATCTCATCAACGTAAAAGATATCGAAGCATGTTTGGAAAACGTTGAAGTGCTATGACGATAATGTTACAACCACGATTACGTGAGGTCCGCTCACTCGTCTATGATAGTTTACAAGAACAAAACCATGCATGCTAATCGTATCAAATACCGCTAAAATGCAACAGGTGCCGTAACCGAAGACAATAATGGGATCAATTTTGACCTCCAGCGCGACGAGGCCAGACTGACACTTACGGGAATTTTTCCTGTATGATTGCACCCACATATATTTCGACAGAAGTTCTCAGAGTTATTTTTGGAGCCAAATATACAGTCGAGTTAACCCATAATAGTAACGACAACAATTCAATTTGGCAATAAGGTGTCGCCATCGATTATCCAAATTTATTCTTTGGATGTCCTCATTGAATCCATCTCTAGCTACATTGATAGGTTTGACATCATTGATATGGTCTGGCGGAACATCTACAATTTCAGTCCTCACGATGACCACAGACTCGAACCAAAACAACGTTCGAGGAGAATTCTCATACCAAATAATACATCACAAGGTGTCAGCTCACCGCGTCACGTGCTTGTGGAATTTCAAGCCAGAGATAATCTGGCCAACCAACTGGAAAATACAATGATATTTGCAAAACTGACAGTGTCTGAGGTCTCGCTTAGGTTAAACAGCCACGAATAACCCACCCAGTTTGCTTGGCTTCGAAAACAATCATGTCGCGCGTGTGTATCATCTGCTGTTAAAATGCATGGGTCATGACAAAAACATTTTCATGGCTTAGCAGAGTTCGCAGAAAGACTTCACTAACTTTTTGTACCCGATTTAGTACTTGAGCATCTAGACTTGGTTAAGCAGTCCGTGGTGGATCTATACTTCAAAGCACGTGTAGGAGGAGTTGTCAGTGACCCAGAATATAGACTGTCGCCGTGATTCTCTCTCACAAGACTCTGTTGTTGGAGGGCGTTCTCTCTGACAAGACTTTGTTTTTGGAGGGCGCGGATGGCCGAATGTGGGTCATTGACGCGCCTGTAGAGAACTCAGTGTTTTCTGAGACTCGTAGTGGGTAATTAAGCCTTATTACTTCAAATAAGATGCCTCACCTGCGTAAACCTGTTCGAAACGATCGCAGCCATGATAAGAAACAAACCTGAGTCATTTGAAACTTTCCTCGGACACGCTATCGGGGACCACCCCGTTGGTGTTGACACAGACGCAGGCGCAACATTTCGAAGCAGCCACACGTCATCTTTGTAGGATAACTCATTAGTTGTCAGTGGCCGGCGTGGTTGCAATGAAATACGATGATGGAATATTTCCATTCTTCGCGGACATTCCAGTGTTGTTGGCGGCTGCAGCTTCCACGGTTGCAAAAGCGGCTGTGTTAGGGGTCGTTGAGACAGTATCTGGCATGCCTCTGAGAAAGGCGGTTGGCGATGGACGAAGTCTACTTTTGCGGTGCGTCTACAAAACAAAAGGAGAACGTCTTCGGCTGCACTGACTACCCGGACACACTGGGAGTGGATCAAAAGTAATTGGACAGATAAATATATGGATTGTACGAAATATTGAATTGGACTTGGACAAGAAAAAAAGCAAAGGAAACACGATTTAAAAAAAAAAAAATATTTTGCTCTGAAAAATACATCTAATCAAAGAAACTAATATTAAATATCCTTACAAACTTTGATTATAAAGTTGTAGGCTTTTAAGATTGCTGGAGATAAAGTAGGAATAAGCAAAAATGAACTCAGATGCTTGTGTGGATACTCTTAGGTGTATTTTCTTCATCTGGGAAGTCTTGGATTACCATTTATTCACCTGTTTTGTACACAACATCCCTAGAAATGATTAAAAAGCAAAATGGTGGTTTATTAATCAGTATGGCTGGTTCATTTTCTTAACTCGGCAAAACTTAGTTTAAGTCGGTGGAAAGACGAAACCGCAACACAAGACTAGCATACATATATCACTATTCAATGTTGCCAACCCTGTAAAAATGTCATTTATATTTTTTGTATTATACATACTCACTCTTTATTATCTATGAATTAACGAATATATTGTCTAGGCCCATTTAAGTATTCACTGAAAAAATATGGTCCTTTGCAATTATTTTGGTTTCTTATCTCTCTCTCTCTCTCTCTCTCTCTCTCTCTCTCTCTCTCTCTCTCTCTCTTTGGATTTTCTCTAGCACATAACATATAGTGACTTTGTTTTATTATTGCCATAGGGTCTTACTGATGTCATCCATATTGTTAAAATTTATATAAGTTGTTATACACGTACAAACATATTGTTATTCCCGTAGATGCCATACAGACCTAATACAGCTCCGGTGGCCTAGTGGTTAGAGTGTGGGAGGTCGTGGGTTCGATCCCCGGCCGAGTCATACCAAAGACTTACAAAAATGGTACTAACAGCTGCCTTGCTTGGCACTCAGCATTAAGAGGTTAGTGTTAGGACTGGTCGACCTGGTGTCAAGATAATGTGACTGGATGTGACATCATGCTACATGTCTGCGGCATGATGCCCCAGTGGTAGACATCACTATAAACTGCCACACTGCAGACATCGTAGCGATATGACTGAAAAATTGTTAAAGCTATGTTAAAAATCCAAAACACACACACACACACACACACACACACACACACACACACCATTCAGACCCAAACGTTAATGTTTAACATCTCATTAGACTAAAAAGTGGCGCAGTTCCCATAAACTACCATAGTGTCATTAGTAATGTTGAATATTAATCGATCTCCAGCTTAACATTCTTAATGTTAAGTTCCCTTTTGAGTTTAAAGTGATCCAAAGGTAAGAAGTAAATTTCCCATTGGACTCGAGAGTTGCCAAAACGTATTGCTGAATTCTCGTCAGTTCCCATAGGTCGGCCGTAATGTTAAATTCCAAATTGTCCCATAGTTTCTTATACTACTGCCAAGGAACAAATATTGTCTTATTGTCTTTTTCGTAATGATTGTAAATCTAATCACGTTTTATGTTGGTAAGTTTGAACATACATGGAATTAGTTCATTATTATTGAATGCCATATAATATCCAGTAAGTATGCCACGGACATGAATTCTGTTAACTGATCTCCCGACCTTGTCATTGAAAAGAAAATGAAATAATATGTTGTGAAGTTATTGATCACGTGAATTCACGGTGCAAACTTATTCAATATCAATCGCATAACGGAACTTTGCATCTCAAGCCATGCAATCAGATTTATAAGCAGATGGACAGAAAAAGGAAAGCTTGTTCTCTCAGAAAATGAATAACTGATTAGGTCATTTTAACTTTATCACCCAGGAAACACGACTCCGAATGAAAACTTATGTTCAGCTAATGAAGAACATTTGCCAGAGCTTGTCACAAAGATAGAAGCAATCGGAAAGCGTCTGGATGTTGTTACTAACAAATTAGGATTTAGAGTTAACAATGTTAATTATGGAGAAACGTCCCTGAGTTACCACAAATCATCAGTGGTAACACATAGTCAAAACAACCAAGAATGGAAGATCAAATTAGACTATAGCACAGGCCTGCGCAGCGCGTTAACGAAGAAACGTGAAGACAACAGATTATTAAAAGACAGTGAAGACAACAGAGTGTTAAAAGACAGTGAAGACAACAGAGCGTTAAAAGACAGTGGTGTGACCTTCCGAGAGCCGGAGAATCGACAAACGGCGACAAATCTTCACGGCAAGCAGAAGGCAGAAAATCCCACAAGTGTTGCAGAGAAGAATGGCACTACAACAAGGTACTGGTATTGTGAAAACTTTGTTCAGTTACATTTTCTTATTGTTCTATGACAGACAAGAAACCTTTATAGTTAGACGTTGCAACTAGACATTACCGTTAAACTTATATCATGCTCGATCT